>CAJNDT010000381.1:0-225545 GCA_905221615.1 Symbiodinium sp. CCMP2592 | reverse complement strand
TCGCACGGCGCTGTTAAGGGGAAACTCCACAGAACGCGCGTCCGGACTGCCTTCTGAATCCGCCAAGCTAAGGAGAAACTCCACAGACCGCGCGCCGCGCGCGTCCCGAGAAGCGTCGCGCAGTGCTGTTAAGGGGAAACTCCACAGAACGCGTGTCCCCGCGTGTGACGCGAGGTGGGTCGCGCGGCGCTGTTAAGGGGAAACTCCACAGAACGCGCAACCGGACTGCGTTCTGAATCCGCTTAGCTAAAGAGAAACTCCACAGACCGCGCGCGTCCCGAGAAGTGTCGCGCAGTGCTGTTAAGGAGAAACTCCACAGAACGCGCGTCCCCGCGTGTGACGCGAGGTGTGTCGCGCGGTGCTGTTAAGGGGAAACTCCACAGAACGCGCGTCCGGACTGCGTTCTGAATCCGCCAAGCTAAGAAAAAACTCCACAGACCGCGCGCGTCCCGAGAAGTGTCGCGCAGTGCTGTTAAGGGAAAACTCCGCAGAACGCGCGTCCCCGCGTGTGACGCGAGGTGTGTGTCGCGCAGTGCTGTTAAGGGGAAACTCCACAGAACGCGCATCCGGACTGCGTTCTGAATCCGCCAAGCTAAGTGGAAACTCCACAGACCGCGCGCGTCCCGTCCCCGCGTGTGACGCGAGGTGTGTCGCGCGGCGCTGTTAGGGGGAAACTCCACAGTTCTGAATCCGCCAAGCTAAGGCGAAACTCCACAGACCGCCGGCGTCCCGAGAAGTGTCGCGCAGAACTCCACAGAACGCGTGTCCCCGCGTGTGACGCGAGGTGTGTCGCGCGGCATTGTTAAGGGGAAACTCCACAGCGTCCCCGCGTGTGACGCGAGGTGTGTCGCGCGGCGTTGTTAAGGGGAAACTCCACAGAACGCGCGTCCGGACTGCGTTCTGAATCCGCCAAGCTAAGTGGAAACTCCACAGACCGCGCGCGTCTCGTCCCCGCGTGTGACGCGAGGTGTGTCGCGCGGCGCTGTTAAGGGGAAATTCCACAGTTCTGCATCCGCCAAGCTAAAGAGAAACTCCACAGACCGCGCGCGTCCCGAGAAGTGTCGCGCAGAACTCCACAGAACGCGCGTCCCCGCGTGTGACGCGAGGTGTGAATCGCGCAGTGCTGTTAAGGGGAAACTCCACAGAACGCGCGTCCCCGCGTGTGACGCGAGGTGTGTCGCGCGGCGCTGTATAAGGTGAAACTCCACAGAACGCGCATCCGGACTGCGTTCTGAATCCGCCAAGCTAAGTGGAAACTCCACAGACCGCGCGCGTCCCGAGAAGTGTCGCGCAGTGCTGTTAAGGGGAGACTCGGCAGAACGCGTGACCCCGCGTGTGACGCGAGGTGCGTCGCGCGGCGCTGTTAAGGGGAAACTCCACAGTTCTGAATCCGCCAAGCTAAGGAGAAACTCCAGAGACCGCCGGCGTCCCGAGAAGTGTCGCGCAGTGCTGTTAAGGGGGAACTCCACGCGTGTCACGCGAGGTGTGTCGCACGGCGTTGTTAAGGGGAAACTCCACAGCGTCCCCGCGTGTGACGCGAGGTGTGTCGCGCGGCGTTGTTAAGGGGTAACTCCACAGAACACGCGTCTGGACTGCGTTCTGAATCCGCCAAGCTAAGGAGAAACTCCACAGACCGCGCGCGTCCCGAGAAGTGTCACGCAGTGCTGTTAAGGGGAAACTCCACAGAACGCGCGTCCCCGCGTGTGACGCGAGGTAGGTCGCGCGCCGTTGTTTAGGGGAAACTCCACCGAACGCGCGTCCCCGCGTGTGACGCGAGGTGTGTCGCGCGGCGCTGTTAAGGGGAAACTCCACAGAACGCGCATCCGGACTGCGTTCTGAATCCGCCAAGCTAAGTGGAAACTCCACAGACCGCGCGCGTCCCGTCCCCGCGTGTGACGCGAGGTGTGTCGCGCGGCGCTGTTAAGGGGAAACTCCACAGTTCTGAATCCGCCAAGCTAAGGAGAAACTCCACAGACCGCCGGCGTCCCGAGAAGTGTCGCGCAGAACTCCACAGAACGCGTGTCCCCGCGTGTGACGCGAGGTGTGTCGCGCGGCGTTGTTAAGGGGAAACTCCACAGCGTCCCCGCGTGTGACGCGAGATGTGTCGCGCGGCGTTGTTAAGGGTAAACTCCACAGAACGCGCGTCCGGACTGCGTTCTGAATCCGCCAAGCTAAGTGGAAACTCCACAGACCGCGCGCGTCCCGTCCCCGCGTGTGACGCGAGGTGTGTCGCGCGGCGCTGTTAAGGGGAAACTCCACAGTTCTGAATCCGCCAAGCTAAGGCGAAACTCCACAGACCGCCGGCGTCCCGAGAAGTGTCGCGCAGAACTCCACAGAACGCGCGTCCCCGCGTGTGACGCGAGGTGTGTGTCGCGCAGTGCTGTTAAGGGGAAACTCCACAGAACGCGCGTCCCCGCGTGTGACGCGAGGTGTTTCGCGCGGCGCTGTTAAGGGGAAACTCCACAGAACGCGCATCCGGACTGCGTTCTGAATCCGCCAAGCTAAGTGGAAACTCCACAGACCGCGCGCGTCCCGAGAAGTGTCGCGTGACCCCGCGTGTGACGCGAGGTGCGTCGCGCGGCGCTGTTAAGGGAAAACTCCACAGTTCTGAATCCGCCAAGCTAAGGGGAAACTCCACAGACCGCCGGCGTCCCGAGAAGTGTCGCGCAGTGCTGTTAAGGGGGAACTCCACGCGTGTCACGCGAGGTGTGTCGCACGGCGTTGTTAAGGGGAAACTCCACAGCGTCCCCGCGTGTGACGCGAGGTGTGTCGCGCGGCGTTGTTAAGGGGAAACTCCACAGAACGCGCGTCCGGACTGCGTTCTGAATCCGCCAAGCTAAGGAGAAACTCCACAGACCGCGCGCGTCCCGAGAAGTGTCGCGCAGTGCTGTTAAGGAGAAACTCCACAGAACGCGCGTCCCCGCGTGTGACGCGAGGTGTGTGTGTCGCGCAGTGCTGTTCAGGGGAAACTCCACAGAACGCGCGTCCCCGCGTGTGACGCGAGGTGTGTCGCGCGGCGCTGTTAAGGGGAAACTCCACAGAACGCACATCCGGACTGCGTTCTGAATCCGCCAAGCTAAGTGGAAACTCCACAGACCGCCCGCGTCCCGAGAAGTGTCGCGCAGTGCTGTTAAGGAGAGACTCCACAGAACGCCCGACCCCGCGTGTGACGCGAGGTGTGTCGCGCGGCGCTGTTAAGGGGAAACTCCACAGTTCTGAATCCGCCAAGCTAAGGGGAAACTCCACAGACCGCCGGCGTCCCGAGAAGTGCCGCGCAGTGCTGTTAAGGGGAAACACCACGCGTGTGACGCGAGGTGTGTCGCGCGGCGTTGTTAAGGGGAAACTCCACAGCGTCCCCTTGCGTGACGCGAGGTGTGTCGCGCAGCGTTGTTAAGAGGAAACTCCACAGAACGCGCGTCCGGACTGCGTTCTGAATCCGCCAAGCTAAGGAGAAACTCCACAGACCGCGCGCGTCCCGAAAAAGTGTCGCGCAGTGCTGTTAAGGGGAAACTCCACAGAACGCGCGTCCCGAGGTGTGTCGCGCGGCGTTGTTAAGGGGAAACTCCACAGCGTCCCCGCGTGTGACGCGAGGTGTGTCGCGCGGCGTTGCTAAGGAGAAACTCTACAGAACGCGCATCCGGACTGCGTTCTGAATCCGCCAAGCTAATGGGAAACTCCACAGACCGCCCGCGTTAAGGGCAAACTCCACAGAACGCGCGTCCCCGCGTGTGACGCGAGGTGTGTCGCGCGGCGTTGTTAAGGGGAAACTCCACAGCGTCCCCGCGTGTGACGCGAGGTGTGTCGCGCGGCGTTGTTAAGGGGAAACTCCACAGAACAAGCGTCCCGACTGCGTTCTGAATCCGCCAAGCTAAGGGGAAACTCCACAGACCGCCGGCGTCCCGAGAAGTGTCGCGCAGTGCTGTTAAGGGGAAACTCCACGCGTGTCACGCGAGGTGTGTCGCGCGGCGTTGTTAAGGGGAAACTCCACAGAACGCGCGTCCGGACTGCGTTCTGAATCCGCCAACCTAACGGGAAACTCCACAGACCGCCAGCGTCGTGAGAAGTGTCGCGCAGTGCTGTTAAGGGGAAACTCCACAGAAGTCATGTGATATAGCTCATTATAGGACTTGTATCTATATATCATAGTTATAATTTCCGTTTACTGTACGTTTGCACTAAACGTGTCTTTATCGCGAGGATAAGCGTCGCCGCCTGCATCACGAACAAGGCCTCAGTGGCGACGTTGACAAGAGTGGTGTCATCACCTGATCGATGCTTACAAGACTCTTACAAGTGCCCAGGGTGTGTAAACTTCGGAGGAAAGAAGGCCAACCAGTATCACGAAGCTTGGTGTTTCTTGCATTGCCGCAAACTGGGCCAAATCAAATGCCCTGTCAAAAAGCTGAAAGCGCATCGACGGATGCTCCCAGGGCCGCTCCTGCGAAGCGTCAGATCACGTTGCAGCAAGCCGTGGAGCTCCATGCTTTACTGCACGTTTGCACTAAACGTGTCTTCATCGCGAGGATAAGCGTCGCCGCCTGCATCACGAACAACGCATCAGCGGCGACGTTGACAAGAGTGGTGTCATCACGGCGTGAAGGGACGGCGTGACGTGGAGGCGTTGGTCTTGTCCACTGACCGTGGGCAACACCATGAGCTCTGCGAACGGTAGCTGCTGATGAATGTGGAGCTCCATGCTTGGTCGTAGCTGTTATAGCTAAGGTCAGGAGATGAGCAGAGACTGGCGATGATGTTATCTAACGTACACGACGTGATGATACGACTCTCGTGCTGCCCTGACCAGCGACCGTTGTTAAAGCGCCCGCGACACGTTCGCAAGCGTTCGCGATGCGTTCGCGAAGCGAAATCTTTTTTTCATTTTCGTCGCAAGCAGGTAGGCTTGTGAAGCGCCTCTGCAGAAGGAAAAGAAGTCAACTCGCTATGGCTAGGGGTTTCTTTTAAGCAATCAAAAAAAAACCTGATAGGGGCCCTATAGGGGTTGCGATATATGCGTTACGTGTGTCTGCATTCGGGTTCGT
This sequence comes from Symbiodinium sp. CCMP2592, assembly GCA_905221615.1. NCBI lineage: Eukaryota > Dinophyceae > Suessiales > Symbiodiniaceae > Symbiodinium > Symbiodinium sp. CCMP2592. The sequence goes on along the minus strand of CAJNDT010000381.1, from coordinate 220,506 downwards.
GGCCCCTATCAGGTTTATTATAATCTTTAGATGATTTTGAAACAGAAAATAATAATATATATATATATTTTTTTTGATTTTTCGATGCTTAATCAATTATAGAATTCGAGTCATTGAATTGGAATGAAATTAAGATTTCCGAAATCTCGTGAGAAAATCGAAATTATGGACGAGATGATAAATCTTATCAATTTTATTGAACGTACCCCTGCCCTCCCCTGCAATTTGGTCCTTTTCCATATTTCTTATTGAAAGTCTCTTGCATGATTATCTCGCGTGACTAAAAGCCTGGGGATTTTAGTGTCGCAAGCACTTCTCTCCCGATGCTAAAATCCCGAAGATTTTTGTAGTTTTCCGAAATCTCACGATATTGAAATCTTCCGGTTCGGGTCTGGGATCGTATCTGATTTGTCTTTTGATTCGTATCTGATTCGTATTGGGTCGTATTTGGGTTATATTTGATTTAGATTTAGATTCGTATTTGGGATTATATTTCGATCCGTATTTAGATTTGAAACTGATTCATATTTGCTATAATATCGAGTCCGTGCCTTTATCAAATAATGTAATACTTTGGCGGAGGTTCTAGTGCGGTCGTTATTGAATGAGTTCAAGTGTCAGTCGTATATCAGAGTTCGTATCCGGTTCGTGTCTGGGTTCATGTGCAGGTTAGTGTCCGGTTCGTGTCTGGGGCGTTCGGTTCTTATCTGGGCTCGTATTTGGATTCATATCTGGTTCGCGTTGGATTCGTCTTTGGTGCGTATTTGGCTCGTGTCTAGTTCGTGGTTGGGTTCGTGTCTGGCTGTGTGCACGAAATATCGTCCTCATATATATATATATATGTATATATAACTTTTATATCAATACAAGATATATTATGAAATCCAAAATTAACGATATATCGATTTTCATATATTTATATCAATATTAGAGCCAATATCAATAAATCGAAAACATCAGTAATAATAATTCAAAATTCATCGAATATCGATCATTCCAATAGAAATTACGATATGAAAAAAATATTATCATAATCTATCTTTAAAAAATATTTTATTTATTCGGGATCATATCTCGAGGATTATTTATTTTCTTATTCGTAGCGATGATATTCATTATAATTATTAAAGAGAAAGATTAAATAAATAGCAAATATCCCGGGCACGCACGAGACACGAACCCACCCACGATCCAGATTCGCACCAGATACGAACCCGACACGAATCCAGAGACTAACCAAACACGAACCAGACACGAACGCAGACGCGAACCCAGACACGAACCGGACACGAACCCAGACGCGAACTCGGTTACGAACCAGACGCGAACCCGGATACTAACCCGCATACGATCCTAGACACCAACAAAGAAGCGGAACCGGATATCAACACAAATATACGACTAATACTTGGGTTCATCCAACAAGCACAGCACTCGAGCCTCTTCCAAAATCTATAGAATTTCATTTTCGCGAGAATATCCATCGAAAGCTATCAGAATTTCGAAGATTTTAATATCGCGAGATTTCGTAAAGTTATCAAAACCTTCATGACTTCTGTTATCGAACAAAACCGCTCCCGATACTAATACAAGACACTTTCACGAAGAAACGCCAAGTTGTAGCGGGACAAGGGCGTGCGCAGAATCACGGGCGGCAGCAATACGATATCATTTTATCAGAAGTCTTCTATCCCTACTATGATAATAATAATTTTCGATACTCCAACCTTAATATTCTTCTTCAGTGCAAATAATATACCTGAAGAAGAAATATATAGATAGATAAAATAGATATCCTTATAGTATAGATATTCTAATTTATCGAAAAGTCTTTATATACTTTCTAAATATCTATCATATATTGATTCTTATATCATTTTTAAATTCAAGCATAATTCTCTTCTTAACGATATTTCAAATAGATATCAAAATTGAAAAGATAGAATTTACCATATGTGTCGGCGTCAAAATTACTTGTTCATGCTGCTTTTGATTTTGAATTAGCGCGTCCCCTATTGATTTTGGAGGTTTTTATCTCGTGCATCTGCAAGGACCATACGACTAAGTAGACTTGTTAAGCTATATGAGATGTACTGGGAATTACTGCGTTTCCTGAGTACAAGTGACGAGTTCCAGGAGAGAAGAGAGGAGAAGTAGTAGTAGTCGTCGTAGTAGTCGTCATAGTAGTCGTCGTAATAGTCGTCGTAGTAATCGTATTAGTACTAGTATTTTCATTCTCCACGCTGCATGACATCCGAGTCTGCTTAGCGAGCTAGCATCACGCCTTTATCGTGATGGATCCTCGATTGAGATCTGTGATGGGTCAGGATGACCAGCATCACACTACTATTCCAGTCACTCATAATAGCTTCTTCTTCAGCACAGTCCTGGCTCATAGTGAAGCCAGATCACATAAGCTGCAGTACGCTGCATATCTTGATCATCGGATATATAATTGCGCGCAATCCGACCGTGATCTGTGTGCCAGGTTTTGTTCACTCCATAGAAGGGCTGGCCATTCAGCACAGCTCGGTAGTGCCCCTCAGTTGGTGTGTCCCCACGACCTGGTATGGTGCTTGGATGCATGCTAGTTCATTGCGAAGCTCAACGCTCTCAGCTCAAAAAGCAGGCACGTGCACAGTAGACAGATGGCCTTTTAGAAGCCGCAGGTCGCGCTGTATTATCCCCTCCTCATTGTGAAAGCGCAGTAGTTGCAGGCACAGGTATGGTGCAGGCGCGATTAGGGCGTGAATGCAGGATTACCTGTGCCATATATCCACGCACCACTGCAGATGACATGTATCACTTGTACAAAGAGGAATGGGAATGAGAAGATAAGCAGGCCTTTGATCTAGCACACTGAGCTGATCATCCCTGAATCGTCGCGCCTCCCAGCTTGGAGCCGCATAGCCGACAGGCCAGCTGAGGCACCTGGATAGAAGGTAGCCGAGGAACTCGCATATGTCATGCTACCGATTGAGCTGTGGCCACTGCCCAAGCAGCATCCTCCAAGGCAAAAGGCGAGCTACCTGAATGGAGGAGGTAGATTGCATGGAGTCAGAGACAAGGGTATTAAAGCACTTGTGGAGTGCCGGACTGTGGTTGCCGTGTCGTCGTAATTGCAAAATCGTCCAAAGGAGGGTATATATGGAAGTGTGCATGTAGCAGTGGTTGTGAGGATTGTGGAATTGCAGTCGCAGAACCTGACTAAGACTGAGGTCACGGCCCTGGGTCAAAGACCTTGGCGTATTTGGTCCACCAGGGTGTTGAATTGTGGTCGCTCCTTCCACAATCTGCATCCTAGCAGGTGCCACGCCGACTGACCGATCCACTTCTGGAGGGTGGACCAGACAGGGTCGTCCAGCGGCCTCAACGAGATCTCCATGCGGAACTGGATCCATTCCGATATAGGCTGATCCGTCATCTTCTTGTAATTCCGAAAGCGATGCAGCGCCTCCTCGCACACGCCCTTCCGCATTTCTACTGTCTGCTTGAGCAAGTCGTCCGTGCTCGCCGCCGACTGGCTCTCGTCCACTTGCAGTTCCATTTTGACTGGATCCCATTTGAGGATTCTCCAATTGCCGCGATCGTCCGCCAAATTGAGCTTTTTGGCCTTCTCCATTTCGGATGGCTTTTTGGCTACTGCAGCCAGGTGACCGTGCAGCTCTATCATTAGCTATTTGAACATCGCAATCTTCAGGGAGTACGTCAGGGTGCACGGCGTCTTCTCCTTCTCGGCTCGCCACTTCGCTGCCGTTTGGTGGAGCAGAGACATAATGCTGCCCTGACCGGTCTTGATAAAGAGATAAAGTGTGACATCCTGTCTCAGGGAGGCGATTGTCTGCTCCTGCTGCAGCACGAGACGGGTGAGATTCTGCATGTGCTGCTGGAAGTAGTATTCGTTCTCCCCGATATAGTGATGGTTGGCCGGTATTGCGACCTGGGAGGGCCACGGATTATCCCACTTGTCGGAATCATTTGTGTAGTCCCAGGTCGGCGGAGGAGTCGGCGCTTTGCCCTTTCCTCTCCCTTTCTTCCCTTTGCCTTTTCCCTTGGTCATCAGATATGTCGAAAAACCGCCCTCCGGGTCCGATTGAGCGAAAAATTTGGCCTCGTCCGTCTCCAGATCCATTTGATCGAGGGTGAACGGAATCATATCAAATTTGAAGAAAAGCATATATGTTCAAAACGGGACACTAATAATAATACCTATCCTTGTTCAGCCTGACCTGCTGATAGTTTCTGCATGGAAGCACTATAGCTCGACGAAGGGCCTTGAGCAGTTGCTGTGCAGCTGCTTTGTGCTCGAGCCACGAGGCGTGCGCATGAACCAGGTGATGCTTGAATCCAGTCGTATCCCCACACCATTGAAAGCAAACGGAATAGTAGTGTTGCAGTAGCAGTAGTAGTAGTAGTAGTAGTAGTAGTAGTAGTAATAGTAGTAGTAGTAGTAGTAGTAGTAGTACTAGTCGTGATGGTGGTGGTGGTGCTGGTAGTGGTAGTAGTAGTACTAGTAGTAATAATAGTCGTAGTAGTAATTGTAGTGGCAGTAGCAGTAGCAGGAGCAAGAGCAGCAGGACGTCTTCCCTATGATATGGCCAGACCCTCGCACGCAAGCATATTTTCAAGTGCGACAAGTACCTGAATGAGCCATAAGGATATTTAGCACATTCTTAACGCGTTTGGGGTATCGACCGATTATCGATCTACTTATCGATCCATATCTAATATGAAATCTGAAAATCTATAGAACGTATACAGAAGAAGCTTTCAACGCACAAGTTTATAATCTTTTCCAAAATAATCGCCTATAAATTTCATTGAGGGGGGGCACGAACCACGCAAAGAAACAACAAATAGGAACCACGCTTCGGTTTCAAAGGAACCGCGACAAGAATTTAAGAATCTCTTCAAGTAACACTATCGTGGAACGGTCCATGTTCGTTGTGCTTAACAACCCGCTTCAGCTCGGAGGCTCAGGAGTCATGATAACGTCCAGATCAGAGTCCATCCGTTTCCGCAGAGCAACCATGGGCCAATCATGATTACGTCCAGATCAGAGCCTATCCGTTCCCATAGAGCATCCATGGGCCAACCATGATAACGTTCAGATCAAAGTCCATCCATTCCCTCAGAGCATCCATGGACCAAGCATGATAACGTTCAGATCACAATCCATCCATTCCCTCAAGCAACCATGGGTCGGCCATGATTGCGTCCAGACCGGAAAATACATCCATTCTCACAGAGCATCCATGGGTCAACCATGATATTGAGACCACAGTCCATCTATTCCCGCGTAGCATGGGCCACAACCACGATAACGTCCCCAGATCAAACTCCATCTATTCCCACAGAGCATCCATGGGTCAACCATGATAACGTCCTGATCAGACCATCTGTTCCCGCAGAGCATCCATCTGCCAACCATGATTATGTCCAGGTCAAACTGCATCCATTCGCACAGAGCATCCATTTGCCATCCATGATAACGTCCAGATCAAACTACATCCATTCGCACAGAGCACCCAATGGACCAACCATGATAACGTCCAGATCAGACCAGCAAACGACGTCCGAAGTCGGTCCACCAATCCGTGCGTCGTTTGGTTAGAGGGACTCTCGGGGGAAAGGGCAAACAACGTCCGATTTCGATCCAAATTCCGAAATTGAACCGCAAATCGTGCGTCGTTTGGTTTGGGGGACGGATAGGGCAAACGACGTCTTATTTCGCCCCGAACTACGGAATTGAGACCCAAATCGTGTATCGTTTGCTTTTGGGGGGGTCAGGACAGGGGTTTCGGTCCATGGCACACACTCCCCATTTGGCAAATTGGACTTCTTCCCCTCCACAGTGGCAAGCTGGAGCACAGGGGACTGTGATGGAGGAGATCGCACAAGCCGCTATTTTATGGGCCTCGCCGCTCAGGGTGAAAGAGGGGGACAAACCGTGGAGTTTGATGGCAAGTAGAGAGGCGCTTGCCACATATATGCCAAGAGGCCATCGGAGCCTCAATCATTACTGGTATGTGTATTCCGTCATGCACGTTCGGTCGGGCTAGGAGCGCATCCTCCCAGACTCTTGGATGCTTCGTCGCAAAGAGCTGAAATTGAGACGACCAATTTGGCAAATTGGACTTCTGTCCCTCCATACCTTGCCTACGTGAGTCGGACCTTCTGCTGGAAGCAAGCCAGACGAGGAACATCAGACAGCCAACTTGGACGGCAGAGCTTTCCAAGTTTTGCTTGCTATGGATGAAAGAAAGCAATGCCGCAAGAATCAAGTGCTCGTGTTGGCGACACAGGTGGAGCGGACATTGTCCACACCCCAACGCCTGAGGTCGTAGTAGTAGTATTAGTAGTAGTAGTAGTAGCAGTAGTGCGTGGGGATTTGTTCTTGATGATGTTCCTTGTCGCTCACCCCACCGAGCTATATTGGGTAATGATATGGTTGCCCTCAACAGACTCGATACGCTCTCTCCTTCACTCCCACTTGCAAGCGCTACTTCCAGGGCAGGCAGATCCAGAGTTCGCTTGTTTTCCACCTTCGCGGCCAGCGATGGATCGTCTGTGCTCGGGATGGCTCTGTTCCTCGGAAAGGTCACAGAAGACGAAAGCTATTTTAGCTAGCGGCAATGCTTTCTAGAGCTTGTGCTCATTCTTGAGCCAAAGTTGCATGGGCGGCATATGATAAAGTGGTTCAGCTCTGTGGTATGCGTAGCATGCCCACAGGCCTGCACCTAGAGATGGAGAACCGTAGCGTGCCTCCACTCTTGACCTATACAAGGTCGCACTCATAGCTCTTATCGTGACACCATAGAACTTGACTAGGCATCGCAGTCCGTTCGCAAGTAGAAGCACTAGTAGAAGCAGTAGAAGTAGTAGAAGTAGTAGTAGTAGTAGTAGTAGTAGTAGTAGTAGTAGTAGTAATAGTAGTAGTAGGCGTCGTAGCAGCAGCAGCAATCGCACCGGCAGCAGCAGCAGGAGTAATAGTGTCAAGAGCAGGAGCAGAACATCAGCAGTCGCAGCACCAGCACCAGTAGCAGTGGGCCCGGGTGTATTCGGGCATATGGGAATGGGCTAGTGGGAATGGGTAGGTTTGGGAGGGTTTCGGTGATTTTGCACGATTTTGGTAGTTTGGTTGTGCTCTTGGCGGTTTTTGGGCATTTCGAAATTTCGATTCTGGTGGGGAAAGGACATCGTGGGGATTGAGCTCGTGATCCTGCCCAATACGAGTGTGAGGCGGCCGCACGCCCAAAAAACTATCTGCTACAGCTCAGAGGGCGGGCGTACGCCTTGCAACGCCACGTGGAAGATATGAGTAGTCTCGATCCGCATGGGTATTGTTTGGGCTCTTTCTCACCTGGAATCGAGATTTTGGGACGACCAAAGGCTCTGTAAGGACCTCGCGCTGTCGTGGGAATCCTGCTCTTGCGGGACATCCGGGTCTGGAGGGACATCCGGCTCTCGTGGGACCGGCTCTGAAGGCGAGGCTTAATAAAACCGAAAATTAAAGGCTTGATATTGTTGTAGTGAGAGGTTCCATGAAAGGACGAGTTGATTTGAATCTACTAGTCTTCAGCTTCCCAAAATGGGTTTGTTGAGGCCGATAATGATGATGATGATGATGATGATGTCGATGTCGAAGGTTTGGAGTGGCCATCGTAGCCATCCCATCTTCCATCTATGCTATTTCATTGATCGCTCATGCCAATTCATGCTTGTTTTCAACAGTTCTCAGCACTTCTCAGCAGCTGTCACCTTGACCGCAAAAAGTGGTAGTAGTCGCCGAAGAGAGGTAGTCGTCGTGGCGTGCAGCAGTTTTTGTGGTAGTAGTGGTGGGAGTAGTCGTCGTCGCAGCAGCAGCAGCAGCAGCGGTAGAAGTAGCAGCAGCAGCAGCAGCAGCAGCAATCGCACCGGCAGCAGCAGCAGTAGTACTGGTATTGTCAAGAGCAGGAGCAGAACATCAGCAGTCGCCGCACCAGCACCAGCAGCAGCGGGCCCGTGTATTCGGGCTTTTGGGAATGGGCAAGTGGGAATGGATTTGCACGATTTTGGTATTTTGGTTGTGCTCTCGGCGGTTTTTGGTCATTTAAATATTTCGATTTTGGGTGGGGGAAGGGCCCAAGTGACACTATGGGGATTGAGCCCGCGATCCTGCCCAAAAGGACTAATAAGGCAACCGCCCGCGGTGAGACACAGCCGGCTATAGCTCAGTGGGTGAGCGGACGCCTTGCAAGCTATGTCGAACGCATGCGTAGGCTCGATCTCCGTTGGTGTTGTTTGGGCTCTTTCCCACCTGGATTCAAAGGCTCTGTGTGGACCTCGCAGCATGCAGTTTTCCGGGATTGCTTTGGTCGGTGTAGCAGTCCCAAATTGCCCAAAGGGGCAAACGACGTCCGATTTCGGCCTGAACCGCGAAATTGAAACCCAAATCGTGCGTCGTTTGCTTCGGGAGTTCCGAAATTTCCAGAAGTTCGATTTCGGTCCAAATCTCGAAATTGAACCCCAAGTTATGCGTCGTTTGGTTTTGATTGGTGACTTTCGAGATAGGGCTTCGTTCTGTGAAATGTATTCCGAGACTGCCCAAAAAGGCAAATCTTTGAATTGCGATATTAAACCCCAAATCGTGCGTCGTTTGCTTTTGGGGTTCAAAAATTTCCAGAAAGTGGCCTTCTTGGACCACGTGGCCTTCTCGGACCACTTGGCCCAACTCACCTTCTCGGCCCTCCATAGGGGCCTACTCGCTTTCTTGGCCCCCCATAGGGGCCTGCTTCATTAACGGATTCGGGTCAAAAAAGCCCTGCGGGGCGGCACAACAGAACTCAGACGGAAGCAGAAATACTCAATCACTCACGCAAAACTCAGACACTCACTAATTAAATACCTGTCATGGTTCGCAAACTTCTATTATAGTTCCTTAACAGCAGAATATAGTTCGCATTCCTGCTGCATAAGTTTAAGCTTCGAATCGATAGACGATCTATATACGTATCTAAAAATTTCCGTGTCGATCACTCTACCGTAGGCACACACTATTAAACAATATTTTGAATATTTATTCCGCTTCGAGGAGTAGCTCAAATCCGAGTACGGCGTATGCTTCTACTAGCCTATCTTAATATAGATTATCATTTTAGCGCGCCCCCTATCGATCTTCTAGCATAATAACTACACTCTATACTAAAATACATATACGATAATTTCGACCATAACTCATATATATTGCCTCCTGCAACTAATTTTTTAAATACTACCTCAACAATGATATTGAAAGTTCCCGCATAAAGTGAGAATCCGGTATAATATTGCTCTAATATCACTTCATGGGTTTCATTCATTTCAATATTTTCTCATTAATATTTAAGATCAACCGACTATTTTGAAGAAGGATCAACGAATCCCAAGTTCAATCTACTCCTTATTCTTATTTATACAATGTTATTCCAGAACTCGTCTTTTTGAGGTGAATGCGAATGAAACGTAATGAAACAGCATAGCGTGTCTTTGCACGTCAAGCCTATACACTACAAATCCTGCGTTTCTAAGTTGGCGATCAGGTGCGCACACAGCGCCATGCGCATCGTGCAGATTCTCTGATAGCCGCATGTTATGTACAAGTGACGGCCGAGTCACTCCTTGTGGAATTCAGCAACGAAACATAGCTTCCATTCTCGCGCAAGCACGAAGAAGCATAAGATCCACACGAGCAAATCGGCATGCCGCACCCCATGGACTAAATCACTGCGGGCAGAAACACAAGCAAGTCATTTCGCTACACGGATGGCCGATGAAGTGCTATTGGTCCAAGGGGGTTGGCAGCTGGCACCGAAGCTCACAAAGCTCGCGGCCGATCTGCGGCGAAGACTATGACAACGACCAACAGCCAACTTCACGTCCAAATTTACATTGACTTTGGATTGATGTGTTCTTTTCTGGGCAGGCAGCAGTTGTGTAAGCTTACTTGCTGGCCAGGTGCCCCACGAGTGAAGCAAGGAATCTGTCAAAGGGTCGGGGCGGAGGCTAAAGGGGGCAGAGTACGATGCACTGCAACAGTGTCAAGCGAGGCTCTCTTTCACTGCATATTCCCATCAAACCTCGCCGGCCGGAGACGGAGAAACGAATCTCAAAACCCTCAGCAGAAGAGCCTAATCTGGAACACATGTTTGTTTTCGCAGCCAATCCTGCAACATCGAACCCCAAAACCCTCATACCAGTACAGCTGCAGCTTTCGGAGCTTTGCAAGTGGCGCCATGCAACAGCGTAGCTGAATTGATCGCTCGAAGCGAACCGTATGCCGAGCATGGCAACAGCCACAGAAAAAGACAAACGAATGTAAAGAATGTACCGATACGGTACTGCAATAAGACACTGGAGCTGCTGACAGCCTGAATGAAAATTGCACCCAAAGGGTCCAGATGCCACATTGCGAATGTGCTGCCACTGAGCCTAGCACAAGGATGGAACCGTCCGCGAGATTGCTTTGACAACAGCAGCACTCTCGCATGGGAATCCCTGTCTGTCAATCGTCTATCCTTCCGCCACGCTTCTTCGCCCTTATGTCATGTGACAAGTGCTACCGACTATGACATGACCACTCACCTGACGAATGCTGAGGGCATTTTCGGTCCCGTAGCAGCTGCAGGAGGCTGTTCGGCGTTCGGAGCGGTCTTCCATGCTCCGTTTCTTGCTGTGGCCTGGCTCGTTCGGCGTGCAGACCTCCCGCACGTTGAGGCCCCTCCCCATCATTGGAGAGAGAGAGAGAGGAAGGCAGAGACCTGCTTGTCTGGGGGGCACGGTGAGCTATCCAAGATGGTCCTGAAACTTTCAATTTCAATATCCATGCCGAAGCGACCCCACGCTCCAATCGTGGGCCCGGCCCAACCCAGAAGTTGTGGGTTTGCTCGTTTGTTTTGTGAGTTTCTCTGCCTGTGGCTGCAAACCGATGTGTTCGTTCTGCAGGGAGAAGGATAAACGGCCGCACCGACATCTCGCACCAGGGATGGCTCCACACGCAAATACACACACACACACACAGACACGGAGACAGACACACAGGCACTAGGCCGACATCAAGCTTCAAGATTCAAGAGTTTCAGCCTTGTGCCTTTGCCGGAAGTGGATGTTCAAGGTCGCGCGCGGATTCCTTCAACTTTTCGCCAATTATTCATTCAACCGGTGCCCGCGGATTCTGTCAACCCGAAAACGCGGATGCATTCCACTCCAAAACCTGGCTCTTTCAACCCCGGCACGGAGGATCACTCAACCATGGCCCAGGGAGTGATTCCCTCAACCCAAACAACTGCTTCGTTCAACCCATACACAAAGAGTCGCTCCAACTACGGACATGCGTGCTACCCCAACCACAAGGACTCACTCAACCACGGACACGCGGATTCTTGTTCCCCGCCCTCGCCCGCTACCCTAACTGCGACTAGCACATGCGCCGCAGGCGGCGCATAACGTACGGCGGCCGGCATGTTCAGGGCACCGGTCATTCTTCAAGGGTAAGGGCTACGTTATTCAATGTGAGATTGGCAAAAGAGCGGCCGAGATGCGTTGACAACAGTGTAGTGTTGACGGAAGCCGGGGGCGGAGTTGACGGAATCAGCACAGGCTGCGTTGATGGAAGCGGGCGATGGGGGTTGACTGAATCCGCACTATCTGGGTTGAGGGACGCGGCGAACAGGGTAGAAGGAAGCGCGGTTGAAAGAATCTTGGTTGATGGAACCGAGCAAAGTTGAGGAAGAAGGCTTCTACCCGGGTGTTCAATGCTTTGTTCAACACCGATCTTGGATATGCACCCTGGGTATTGCCCTGTCACGTCGTATCCTCAACATCTCTGCTGCTTTTCTGACGAGCATACATGGCCTCCTGAAGCTCAACTGGAGACATCGCTGCCCTTCCAGGGATGCTGAGGAGAGAAATAGTGCAGCCGGGAACCATATCATGCTTGTTCTATGTTCTTGTGGCTCGGCCTCCAGTGCTTCCAAATGGAAAGAAGTTGCAAAGCCTCGGAGAGTCCATACACGGAAAAAGCCTTTGGGGCGATGCTGAGCCTCCTGCCTGTGCGTTCGGGGTCATCTGCCCCGTGCCTGGCAGACAAGCGTCGACAAGGGGCAAGCAGCTTTTGCGAGATGGAGGCTCCCACTCCAGGAGCAAAAGCAACCAGGCAAAACAACTGGATATCTGCAAAGCTGGCACGTCCCTCCATGGCTTCTGCCTAGCGTCCAAGTCAAGCGCAGATTACGCCGCCCCTTTTTTTGCTTCTGTCTGCGGGTGGTTTGGGCCCTTTGAGCCCTGAGCCTCGAATACTGGATGGCTTCCACAGAGGAGGCTAGAGCTTCTGTCGATATTTTGTCGAGCGAACGGTGGATAATGCTTCCACGATGCAATCGCAGATGCTCAGTCTCTCCCAGTGAAGCCTTTCCATGAGACCACAACGCATATCCGATTAATAGCAGCTGGCCGCGCAAGCCGTAGCAAGGAAACTGAGCCGGCATCATACATCGCGGTAGTTTCCAGGAGGTCGGCTGATTTCTAGCTGGTTCACACTGGCATAACATCTGTCCGATGTGCATGGACGCAGACGCTTGAAGTCTGTAGAAAATGTCAACCCTTGCGGTGGTATCGCTTGCATGAAGTGACTATCCAGGTGGCTGGGGATCCAGGCTTAATGCCTCTCGTCTGGCCATGTCAATGGGAACATCCGGCGACAAACAAACTGTAGGAAACTGGCTGCCCAACATGGTCCCGTCGTATATTTCGCAGATCACTTGTTGGCACGTGCGTGAGGCTGATGCTCATCATTACGAAGCACCGGTACAAGAGCGACAGGCATGTGTACCAGACACCTAAGTGGACATGACAGATACACTGGAAACGGCATCACGGGACCAATAAGTCGGACTTCCCAGCTTCCCTTGCAGGCAAGAAAGTTCCGCATTGAGACTTGCAAGAAAGGATAAGTTTTCCTCGGGCTCCCTGCTTCTACACCATCCGTGGCCACCCTTAATCTTAGTCTGCCAGTAGGAGTCACGAAAGATCGCCAAAGTAACCCAAAGCACAAGCTAGCAAGCTGCGGGTAGCATGTTGCCCTCAAGCATTGGCTGTAAGAGCTAGACAAAATTTGAATATTGAAATTAACAACATCCAGGCCGTCCTCTGGAAGCCAAGTTTCGTAAGTGTACGTGCCTCAGCAGCTAGAAGTCACGAAGTCAGCCCGACTTTTCCGATCTGCAGAAAGATGGAACCGGCTAAAATCTGCTGCTAGAACGAATGGACTACGCAGCAGAAGGTTCGATAAGGGAGCTACAACTGGTAGCTCTCCGACGAGTCTACTGCGAAGCCGAAAATCCGAAACGTGAATTCTTTCAAACACACCACCACTGGACCAACTTGTTGCAGTTGCTGCCCCACTCTAAACTCTAAAACAGACTGCAAGCCACTGGTGACTACCTCAAGCGTGCTGATGGTATCGTCAATAGACACGGCGCTTGCTCATGTCTGAGACACTCGGTTCGTGTGGACTGGTCCAAGACTCGTGCAGGACACAGGTCACACTGAGCAGTTGAGAGTCATCAGTGCCGAACAGCCGGGAGGAAATCAACTCCGATATTACCTTGTTGACTAAAAGCTGCAGCGATCAGCATTTCCTGTTCTAGTTCTTCCCTTCTGCTCAGCTTGCAGCCGAATGGGTACAGTTCTCATGCAGGCACCAACACCACCTTCTGACATGCGATTGGCAGCATGTGGTGCGAGTACTCGTAAAGTGACCCACGATATTGTCAACCATTCGCTTTGCCAACAGCCTGTTTGGAGGATGGTGCTTGGTGCCGAGCTGTCATGCAGTGTTCACCCCGATGCTATCTGTCGCGGTCTGGGGCGAAACTTTGTCGCAGCGCGAGTGCACCACTTAAACCAAAAAAGCACCTAAACAAACACCACAAAGTGTATCTAACATAATCGCCTCTTCAAGCTAGCAAAACAGGCAAGGAATCCTTCCCACAAGTCTGTTTGGGTGCTTTTTTGGATCCTGAGCAGTGGTCCTCACGTAGGCGGCAGGTCTCGCGGACGATGGACACGGCAGCAACATCAGTGGCAATCAAATCAGAATGAAATAAAGCCTCCTGTGCCCTCATCATTGCACTCGACACTGACATTAAATGGAAGGGACTCAGTATCAAGACCTTAGCACACCCTCTTTGTGCTTGCGAAGAATCTCTCTGCAATGGTACAGTGCTCAGGAGATCAAACACCCTGACAAAACAGTGTCTGGGAGGCATCTCTCCGAGTGTAGATCGGTGAGATAACCACATGGAGTAACTTTGCAATGCTGGCTTTCGAGCCTTCGTCCATCTAGGACAGTCGTGCGCGACGGACCATGCGCAGTGAAAGGCGCCTCAAGACCCTGGGTCGGGTGGCCCTTGTCGCTGCACAAACTAAATATCTCACTCTAAACAGTTCTGGCAAAGCCCCTGGCAGCGCGGCCCTACTGCCTACTGCGCGCGATCACGTTTACACGAACGATGCCTTCCTGAGCACTGCACTTCTTATTAGTTGTTTCTGGATCACGTTGGAGCTCTGCAAGCGATAGCAGCGTCATTGCGTGGACATGGCCTTGGCCAGTCGCAGCGTACTTTTGGGGTTTGGCAGCGAATGGAAGATGATCGCCGCGTTGAGCATGCCCGAGATTTGCTTCGGGTGATAACCTCAGAAGGAAGTAACCCGATTACAAGAACACGCCAGGATCCGAAGATGCGAAATTGACAACTCTTACAAGCGCACCGTTTGGAAACAAAGGTAATGGAAAGCCTATCGAATTTGGAAGTGTCTCCAAGCGGCCAGAAACCCAATGCTGCAGCGACTCCCACTCTCTTGCCTGTGAGGTCAATAGCAGAAGTTCGAATCAGAAAAGTTGAACTTTGCCCGAGCGATCTGAATTGAGAGCTCAAGCAGTGAAGCCAACGGCCCGGGATGCATTACCGAGTGATGTGCGTCTTGAGTCTTAACTGTCACTTAACCAACATACTGATTAACACAGGCAGCATAGGCAGGTCTGTTGTTCGGAGCGTGGCTATGCATTGACGCGAGAGCTGGTTAGCATGCAATATCGAGTGCCGCGATTCCCTGATGCTTTTCCGTTGGGCATGACGAAGGACATGGCCGTCACCCGGTCCGACTTTCTCACTCCTGTAGTGGTTTTATTGGTGTGCTTTTTGCCTCAGAAGGTCTTCACAACGGCCAGTCTCGGTGCTTGGCCCCACAGCTCGCTGCTGTGTCCACCAAGCAGTAGGTACGAGAAACGTCGGTCCAAGCACACCGGTTCAACAAAAATCGTCCCAAAGCCGACTGCCACCCGGTCTCCTGCTCTTCCCCGATCCTACGGTTAGCATGGCCACAAGCTCCTTTGGGGTTCGGGCTTATGGTTTACTCTTTAGGCGGTCCACCCCCGGGCGACTGTCGTTTGTAGGTTTTGCTCCGCTGAATCTGAAGGTGCGTGGCCCCGACGGCTCCGCTGTACGAGCTGCCGTGCCCCATCTCGAGGCACAGATGCGCCCACAGGCCCGCGCATCTCAACATCAAGGCAGGGAAAAATCGAATATGATCCCGGATCCCGGGCTGCTACCACACCCGCCATCGCATCAGCGCCCCTCCCCGGCTTCAGGTCGAACCCGTGGAGCCACGATCCTCGTGACAATTCGTTTTCAGAGGCTCTCATCCTCACCAACAAACGCTGGGCCTTTTAGTGTCGCATCTCCCCTGAACTTCGACGTGCAGGCAACTTCGCATCCAACACATCCCAAAAATTGCAACAGTGGCTGCCACGTAGTCGTGATGTGCAAGTGTGCAAGTCTGGGTCGGTGGGTGGGGTGGGGGTGGGGGTGGGGGCGGGGGTGGGGGTGGGGGGTGGGGGTGGAGGTGGAGGTTGGGGGTGGGGGTGGAGGTGGGGAATAATGTGTGTGGGGGTTGGGGGTGGGGGTGGGTGTGGGAGTGGGAGTGGGTAGTGGGTAGTGGGTGGTGTGGGTGTGGGTGTGGGGGGCGTGGGCGTTGGCGTGGGCGTGTGCGTGTCTGTGGGCCTGAGCGTGGTGGTGGGCGTGGGCGTATGTGTGCGGGCGTGGCCGTTGGGCGTGGGTGTGTGGCGTGGGTGTGGGTGGTGGGTGTGGGTGTGGGTGTGGCGTGGGCGTGGGCGCGGGCGTTGGCGTGGGCGTGCGCATGTCTGTGGGCGTGAGCGTGGCGTGGGCGTGGGCGTATGTGTGTGGGCGTGGGCGTTGGGCGTGGGCGTGTGCGTGTGGGTGTGGGTGCGGTGTCCTGCCTTCCTGGTGGAGGGGAGCTCAGGCCCCGCATGATATATGGTCGCTTGACAATCTGCATAGTAGGAGCACTCATTGGCCCTGCCTGCAAGTATGTCACTTGCCTTTCGCTCTTGCTTGTGAGAATATCGTCCTCGGCTACTCGGCTGATGAATGCTATCAAGGGCAAAGCAAGTGCCGGCGAAGTAGGAGCAGTTCCGTCATTGATACAAGCCAAGCAACAAGTAGCTCCAAGAAAACTCCCCAGGTTTCTTCGGGTCGTTTGCCCCAATGCCGGCGGTGCTTCGCCAGCCCGAACCTCATGGCACAGCAGGGTTCGGGGATGTTGCAGGCCTTCACGCGCCACTGCTAAACTGTGCCCGTGGTACTCCCAGCGACAACGGCTAGGCAGGATTCTGGGTGGAATTTGCCGGCTGTTGAGCAGACGACACGAAACTTGGAGAACCGATGGGAAGCTGAGCTCTTGGCACAGCCAACAAGATCATCAAGAGATCTTCCTCCGCAAAACTCTTCACCTCAGGCACCAGAACGTGGCTAAGCAAGCTCCACAATCAGCATCCACAGCAGCGAGATACCTTGTTCCGGGGACCCTTCGGCTGTTTCTTCTCGGAGGCGACATGGAAGGACCTGCAAGCCCATTTCCGTGGTGGCCGGGGCTCTCTTGCATCCAGCACAACGCAAAAATGTCTCACTGACAAAAAGTCGTCCGAGGTCTGTCGAATGGCTGGGCAGCTTGCTCAGGCTCTGATACAGCTCTTGCCAGCTCTTGCTTAGACGCCGCTGGTTAAGTAGCCGATCGCAAAGCAAACTTCCGCCACTCAGACATCGTCACTGTGCTAGAGACGTCAAATCTTTGAACTCTGACTGTTCATGTGAGGCCACGTCTGGAAGTCCCAGCGACGGCGGTGAAGAAGCATTGCCCAGGCCAAGCCCAAACCCAGGAGTTCTCTTTTGTGACACATCGAATCCCCGCACAGTGGAGAAAAAAAGGCGCACACTGCACGGGTGCCTGAGGCCGATCTTGATGTTGTCCATTTCGCCAAGCTTTGTCAGTGGGATACCTGGGAGATCACACGAGCCGAACCACATGTCATCAACCGGACGGTCAGGTGCATCAGGTGCATATGCAGGTCAGGTTCGGCGTTCTCTTGCACATCACGCGCCACACAGCACGACCCTCCACCTAAATGCAGAATCGCGGCCCACGTCTTGGCCGTTGGAGTCATCTGCCTCACCTCGGCGTAGAACAGGCAGCCCCTTCTTGGGCACAGGCCGCTTGTAGCGAGTCATGAGCTGTTGGGCCACCGTGTAAGTATCAACAGCAAGCAAAGCAGAACATGGAGGTTGACAAGTTGTCCCCTCAATTTGCAGGCGAAGCCACACCTGTTAGGCGCGGCAGCTTCGTCATCCAACTGCTCCTGTTGCTCACTCGGTGGACAGGCCTGCAGGTCAGCAGCAGGTCGCAAGCTGCCAACGGACTTCCCCCAAGCATTGCGTGATGCTACTCATTCTTGGCATCATGCTGTCAATGCCTATGCTAGCTGCTAACCTTCCAAGCTAACCAGCAGCAAAGAGAGGAAGGCACAGGTAACGACAACATGAACACATAGGAAAGCCCCAGCAAGCAAGTCCATATCCCGATTGCCTTCTCACAGATTCGTTTCTTGGTGAGGTCACTGGAAGAAAGAGTGGTCATAAAACCTGAGTGGCATTGCTGGATTCTGGCATGCATGAAGAGAGCCCTCATGACCTGCCAGGCCCTGTGTCGATTGCATCGCAAAGACCTTCGACCTTCGTTTCGGGCACTCCTACTGCCTGCATTGAGCAAGACCTCTTTCGTGGAAATTCCGAAAAAACACCAGAAGCAGTACAATTTGACGAGGGATCACGGTTTGCAGCAACGAACGGCAGTTCACCTGGTCAACACATAACGCAGGGCTACATCCAGCTGGGCGAGCAATGACCTCGGTGTTGGACTCCATAATGCCAGTGAGCTTGGGTTGCCCACGTCTCCAGCGTGCAAACAGGAAATCGCCGAGGTCCCTATGGGGGACCGGGACCCAAGCAGTCAAAATTCAGGTCGACTAGTCTTCAGCAAGCTGCTGCGAAGTATCACCAGGAGAGGGGTCTCGAGAAGTAGCCCGAGGGTGTTCAATCCTGAGCTTTGCCGATCACAGCTGCTGCTATCCCCGACTGACGACGTGAACTCGGTGCGACGTAGCGAAACTAGCATCAGAGCTGTTTGGTTTCACCATCAGTTGTTTTTCGGCTTTCGCCAACATCGCCTTGCGGTATGTTGCAGTGATGCACTATGTCGAATGCACGGCTTGCAGTGTTGAGGGAATTGCGTACTCGAGGTGCTCGTGAGTGGGACGGATGCTGATTCTTTCTATGCCAGTCGATGTTGCGCTAGCCAACGGCCAGATCTTGGGATGTCAAGCTCACCGTATATCCCAAACCCGAACCCCATATCGTAAATGCTGGACTACAGAATCTCTTCAAGCAACAGACCATCTTGCCCAAAAATCTCAAATCCTGCACGTTACCGCTGATGGGCAGAATCCTGCATCACTTGGCGCTTGGTGTTCTACAGGAGCAGAACTCGCAGTGTCGAGTGCGACACGGCGCTTTACCGTACTGTCAGTCACGCCGATCCCTGGGTGTGCATCTACGAAGCTGGCACACCAGCCCAGTTTTGCACCCAGGTGCCAATCTCGATTGCCATCTTCGCGACCATTGTAAATTATTTCGAACCTGGCGACCCCTTGATCTCGCATGCCATCTACGGCTAAGGTTGGCTTCATGCGTTCCCCCGTGCGCACGAAGGTGTGGTGTGGTGGTCTGCATCTCGTGCCTTCTCGTTCCCGGCAGACTGCGAAATCACGACGCACTCCCTCGGATCAGACTTGAAACGCGGTCGCAGTGCGCGCAGCGCGTGCGCGCGTGTGCAGTGCGCAGCAACTCTCCCGGCCTGGCAGGTTTTCCTCTTCTTGGCTCCGCCCACCTGCAAGCCCTTCTGAGCAGCTCGAGCCGAAATCGGCCATCGGATCTTTTCTCGCAGACATCTAAGTCGTACCAATAATTGCCTTCATGTCATGTCGAGAGCAAATTTGCGACACTTTGACAGGGTACTGCATGTACAGATCATGTCGAATGCAGACGTTCCAGCCTCTGATCAACATCTTCTGCTCCAGATACAGCCTTGTCAACCGCTGCGGTCGCAGAGGGGTCAGCAGATCTAGCAGCTTTCATGGAGATTGCGTTTGTTGCAGCTGGCAAGCCAGGGTCAAGATGCGCTGTGCGCGGGGGAAAGCCGGCAGCTGCGTTAAAAGTCTTCCTTGTACGCCAAATTTTGGAACTGCCTGGCATCAAGCTGCGCAACATGTCAGCAGATGCCGAGGGAGCATGGACAATCAGAGAATTATCACTCGAAGGAGCTGGGAGCATCTGGCACATTATGTGTGATCAGAGGCCAGCTCGGGGAACACTCTCCGAAGTCTGATCTGAACCTGAAGTACACTGTCACTCAGCTTCGTTACCCAATTTATCAACAAACCGATCTGACCCACTCCGGATCAGTTCCCAATGACCAAAATCATGCAAGCGCGAAGCAAAAGCACTGAATTCACTCATCGGTCATCGCCAGCCTGCCGACTTGAGTCAAACAAAGTGCTCGTCCTTTTGGCTGCCCCGACACTCGGTCAGTGAGGGCCAGCCCTACAAAGAGTTTGGAGCCTCGGACAAGATTGTTACCCCTGGAAAGGAACAGCTCTAATTTGAATGCCTTGTGATCTTGTTAGCAGCCCCGATTCCGCCCACGGCTCATCACATCTGCGGTTGAACACGGCTGAGCCGTAATACACCTTTGTCAAATGGCGACAGCTGCCTTTGCCTCGCAGGCAACCAGCTGACGAGTGCGATTCGGCTATGGTCCTGATGCATCATGCTCCTTGTTTCTGACAGGTGCCGTTCCTACAGTCGATTTCGACTTGTCAATGGCCAAACGCTGCTCAACCTTGCAGGCTTTGG
Organism: Symbiodinium sp. CCMP2592; assembly: GCA_905221615.1. Taxonomy (NCBI): domain Eukaryota; class Dinophyceae; order Suessiales; family Symbiodiniaceae; genus Symbiodinium; species Symbiodinium sp. CCMP2592. The sequence goes on along the minus strand of CAJNDT010000381.1, from coordinate 200,164 downwards.
CACGTGTCTTATTTTGTTGATACTTCTTGGATTCGTCAGCTGGATTTGTGCTCTAAGACTCTGTGAACCAGGAGCGTCTGCATTCACTGACTGCACCTGTTGTTGACGAAGCCTCAATGCACGGGTTCACCAGGGAGGCTCAGCGAGCTCCAGGACTCCGACCCTGTTCGCTCCACTTGCCGCACTCGGCTCAGGCCCGCATGCGCTGCCTCCTCTGCCTTCACGCGCTCCACCTCGGCCTGGATTATTTCCAGCTGTCGCCGCCTGGCCTCAGCCAGAATGCCCCGGTAGACCGCGATGCAAACGCAGTAGCGCCGAACGATGCGGAAGAGCTCCGGGCATGTGAACCGCCTCCGCTGGATGATCTGCATGAAATCCTCTCGAGTAAGGCTCAGTAGCTCCAGGTACGTCAGGGCATAGCAGGCCACAGGCCTGATCAAGGAAGTGTCCGACAAGACGAAATCCTCCCCCCAAACCACGCCCAGGGAGCGTACACGGCTGTTCAAAGCAACGAGGCCTTTAGAGAGGATGTACAAGACCTGCACATTGTGGAAGGTCTCTTGCTGGGCGAAGGCGGCCACATTCAGGACCCTTGCAAGATCTGCCACACAAGCCTCGTAGGGTGCTGTGTATACTCCAAGCTTGTTCTGATCCTTGATGAAGCCCAGAAAACTCTTAAAGAAGCTCACTTTCTCCAGCCACAGAAGATTTGTAATCACCGATACCTCGGCCTGAAGCTGTGGGCTCATACGCTTCAACAACGCTTGCCGCGACACATGCAGTGACTGGTACTTGTTCTGCAGGAAGTAGCGTCGGACACGCATTTGGAGTTCATAAGGGACCCTCTGATCATCCATCATACGATTCCTCGCATCGCAAGAGACAACGACCGCATCGAGCTTATCTGTTTACCCAGCTGTTGCTAGCTTGGCGTAATTACAGCAGTCTCACGTCGATTGGCTAGCTAACTACAGAAGCCGGGGCTCAGATGGTGCATCGTTTTGCGAAACTCTTGGCTCTCTGCGGTCATGTCTGCAGTGATGGCGCCAACCTCTCCAATGACGTAGGCCCATGAAAGACCGGCTGCCAAAACAAGCCCTGAACACATCATGCGCTCGACGATGTTTTTGGGGCTAATGTCGCCGTACCCCACGGAGGTAACTGTGTACGCACAAAAATAGAAAGCTGCAACGTAAACACGAGATGGCGACTCCGTGGTTACCACCCCGAATTCAAGATCCGCTTCTGCAATATCATCAATCCAGCGCGGGTAGCCCTCGTCGATGACCGAGAGCGTCACCGCCCAACAACAAGCCAGCCAGTGGCAAGTCAAACCCAAGACCAAGATGAATCGGAAGAGCGCGACTTTCTGATATGGAATGGACAACGGAGCCTCCAGGTCCTGCAAAATTTTGGAAGCCTTCATGAGGCGCATAAGCTTGATGAGGCGAAGAGCCCGGATCACCTTGATCCCGACTAGGTCCTTCAAACTGTTCACCTGCAAGAACATGGCCAGGAAGTCCCAGGGAATGACCGTGATGAAATCCACCTGGTTATATTGTAGCTCAGCGGAGTCTACCTATGGCTTTTCAACGTTTACTAGACACTCCTGGTCTCGGCTCCGACACCTTCCAACCCTCAAAAGCACTTTCTTCGAAGTACCAACAATACACCCGAACCTCTCATCTCTCTTTGTCAACGTAGGCTACACAGCACTTGCAGATGCAAACTAGCCCCTGGAGCCCTTTGTTTGGCCCCGCACCATGAACCAAGTTTTCAGGTAGTGCTTGCATATGTGGGAGAGACGCACTTCCCAGACCACACCATAGGGAGTTGATGTGGAGTAAGCGGTGAAGAATTGCATGATCAGGTCGACCTAAGCCAGCTGAAACTCAGTTTTGAATGAAAGCATCGTGCAGAGGACGAAAATCACGCATGGCCGAGCAGCCAAGAAGATGAAGTCTACCAGGAAGCCGACGACGAAGACAGCGTCCACCCCAGGCTCCAGTAATGATACTTGAACCGGGGTCACGAAGGCGACGAAGAGCAGGGCGAAGCTCATCACAAATTGCCAGGTGCTGGCCAGCCAGCTTCGGTCAGGGTTGATGACGTACCTCGGTTTTTTGCAGCAAGCAGCAGCAGTGAGAATGAGCTACCAGTGGCAGCAGCAGCAGCTGAGCAGCAATGAGCCCCAAAAGCAGAGAAATGTCAACAGCCCAAAAGAACTCTAAACCAGAGGCAAGACACCAGGGTTTTTGCACAGTATACACGCCTGTCTTGTGCGCTCTCAGGACCGTGAATTGGATGCCGTCGTCAATCACCTGTTCAGTCAACTTTCATCAGTCTTTCAGCATTCCTTCCTTCCCATTATTATCACCACAGCACAAGCATCATAATGGCCCATCACCACATCATGCATCACCATCCCACAATAAACGCGGCCAGCTCCTCGGGCCTTCGACTGTTTGGAGCCAGCTCGAGTTTTCCAAGTCTTATTATTCTGCAAAGTGCCACGATTGCCAATGGTCCCCAGGCCGGCACCGATGCTCGCCGCGATGCTTTGACCAATACCACGTAGACCGGACCCCTTTCTTGAGAGTTGTTTGGAGAGCTTCGAGTCCTCTGGGTCAAAGTCTTCGAGCCGATCTGCTTCCAAGATTAGGTCCTGGTTCGTGCTTTCGCTCTTGATCCAGACAGCGGGGGCATCCTGCTGCGGTGTCGAGGGCCTCGTTGAGGGCTTGGTTGGCCTTTGTCCTGGCTTGCTCGCTCCCCTCAGCGAGGCGGTGCTGTTGATCACCATCTCCCAAGATTTTTCAGCCTTCGTGGGCGATCGCGTGGGTGATCGCCGCATGCCTGTCTGCAAGACGTGCGAACCAGCATTCGCCAAGGAATCTTCCAATTGTCGATTTTTGCGGCGGAGGTCGTCCATGAGCGCAAACTGGCCTCAGCAAGAATTAGAGTCATGGGCTCAGTGCCTGGAAATTTTGGGAAAAGATCTGGCCTTCCAGCTCCTGGCTTAGGTCTGCCAGCAGGCTCCGCCATCGTTCCATGTCGAGCTACGAGAGCCACTTAGTGGCCAAGGAACGGGCAGGTAGCCGTCTACGAGAGCAAACCTTGATGAGGCACCAGATATTTCGGAGATGACCTGCCATTGACACGACTCAAGAATGGGCAAACGGGCAAAAGCGGGCAAGAGAAACTGCGTCGCCGTCGGGTCGCTGGGATCCCCGCAGGCTCCTCGGCCTCTGACTCGGCCTCATCCCTGCGACAGCGATCAACCGAGACAGGGGCCCCTGGGCTCTTCACACGCTGCATTTGGCTGTGGGCGGGGCATCTCTGCCGCGGCTTCTGTTCCCCAAACCTCGGCCAGAAGCTGCGCCAGAAAAAGAAGCTTGGAGAGGGAGCTGAGCCGTGGGAGTATCCCTTTGCATTACGCAGAACATCGGTCGATTGTAATTAATGAAGGGGTGAGGTCGCACTGGCTGTGGCCAGCCCATTGCCTGAAGCAAATTCCGAAATCAGCTGCAGTTTCAGGATCAATGAGCCACCAGTTTTACTTTGTCGGGCATCCTGCGGAGTGAAAGTGGGATTGCGTTCGGAGTCAGAGATGGCGGCGGCAAACGTTGGCTCCTGAGCACCGGGCCCTCAGAGTGCAGTCATCGGAGGCCGACACCAGCCAACCGGTCGGCTCCTAAGTGCAACGCAGACTGGAAGTGCGCAAGCGAAGAATGGCAATGTGTAGCGGGCACCATTCCGAAGTCACAAGTAATTTGGCATTAGGTTCATCACGATACCGCAGGTGTACAACACCCAACATATGCAGACAAAGCGCACCAGCGGGGGCAGGTCCCTGCATCCAACCTCAATACGCAAGTTCAAGAGATGCACAACATGCAGTCTGCTAGCGGGACCTTTCAAGAGCTTTTCTTCGACATGCTACCTCTACGACTTGGTATGCTGAGTCTCCTGGCACACTGAGTTCACCGTTGCAGTGTGCCCTGGCAGCACCTGCTCAGCATGATATCAGTACTCCTGAATCCTCCTGGACACGGTCGCACTAGCAGGCGGGGCTTCGGAGCCTGCAGTAGCGATCCATAATGCCGATGCCATATGTAGACCTGCCGTGAAAAATGCTGAACTTAGGAACGTAGAAAGCTTCAGCATGCAAGTAGCTGAAGGAAGACAAAGCCAAACTCAATTACGTGGCTCCAAATCGTCACGAGCTTATCAAGCCTGCGCGTCCTCAGATCCACTCGCCACTAGCTCCTGTCTGACAAAAGCTTGCTTGGGTGCTAGTTGATTTGTCATGACGAGCTTTCGTGGGCGGCTAGACTCTGATGCACGCAGATTCCGCTGACTCTCTTTCGCCTACCGGGGCAGACAACGACAACAGCAGTCAAGCAAAGGCATACCCAAATCTCCTCACGCTCGCCGATGAAGGCACTTCGCACAACGAAGCGCCCCTGCAGATATGTATACTGTATAATCCACAGCTTTCGGTTGCATGATGAGGCTTGAGAAGCAAAAGGAAAGGAAAGCCTGCCTACCTTGAAGATTTCTCGGCAGCAATGCACGAGGGTCTTGCAGCTTTCAGCTTGCCCCCACCTTCGCACTTGACCCATCTGTCTGGGAAATCCCCTCTCCGCCACACCTCTCCGTCCAGCAGTGTGGATGTGGGCAGGGGTGCTATTTGACTAAGGGGTTCAAGGCTGATCAGGTGCACTGTTCAGCAGACTTGGCCATCCAAGGCTCGTACTCTGCTTGGACTACATACAGCTGGCAGAAGATGCGGAGGGCGTACTGTGTACAAACTGTCCACGGGGAGCGCTTTGGCTCCGCCTGAGTACTATGTGGAACTTGCCCAAAGAGAGGCCGATGCATCCTCTGCAAATGCATGGGTCCGCCACCCGCAAGGCTTGCGGTCCTGTCTGTGCCATCCGACGCAGTTTCACTGCGGCTCCATAAAGGCTGGCCGGCGGCCGGGGACAAAGCAACCGACCTGCAAACACAGAAAGCCCTCTTCTTTTGATCTTTACCATCTGCTTCTCACCAGCTCGCTGGCACCGCAACCAAAGCCAACAAAAGTGCTACAAGGGCAGTCACGGCCACGGAAACGAAGTGCGTGGCCTGCTTTGGACAGTGTCGGCCACGACAATATTGACTCTCTTAAACCTCTAAGCAACAACTTTGCCTGGGCTGCCAAAGTTTCCGCCTCTCGTATCAGCTCTGACACCTCGGCTCACCACTGGCATACGCAAAAAACTGAGAGGCGAGAGGCGGCGCGGCGCAATGCGCCGCATCTACGACTAGGGCCAGTGCATTCTCTCCTGTTACAGGGTCTTTCTCAGGAAGCTCAGCGCGAGGATCCTTCGAAAGGAAAAGTATCCACTCAACCGAGTCCTCTGATTTTTCTCCGGGTCCCTGGCCTTTTTGAGGAGAGCCTGAGCAGCCCGCCACCTCCCACGTCTGAGATCGCCAGAGAGCAATTAGCTGCTTAGCTCTTCTTCTGTCTTCTTTCGACGCAGAGTCTATGTCTATGATGGCCGAGCCTTGCCGTTGAGGCTGCGCTCGCCTCACGACATGACCCCGATTTTCCACGGACCGACAACACTTGCAAGCTGCACTTGCACTTCCCGGGATGATTTCACATAATTTTCGCTGGTCACTTGAAACAGCCCAGGCAGTTGTTCACACGAAGCTCCAATAAGAATCTTCCACTGACAAAAACCAAGATCTTGCCCAATACAGGTACAACTGGCAAGGCTCAAGTCACCATAAGTCAACTGAACCGAAGATACGGGGCTGGTGACGAGTGCCGGGTTGGCAGGACACGCCGAGTAAGCTTGCACAACCGATCCACCTGCGGGTTCTTCCTGCAGCACGATTCAGGCAAGTCCTGCGACCGATTCAGCCGCTCGCTTCTGTTTGAAGCCATCATCGAGCGTCCTGAGGCTTGGTGGAAAACCATCGCGCTGCATCCCTGTAGCCGCACCAGAAGACACCTGACAGCGGCTGGCCACACGGCACGTCGTGGAGTGACGATCCCCAGCCGCTCCTCGCAGTACTCGAGGGTCTGGAGGCAGCACTGCCCACCAGTAAGGCACACGATCAATCCTGAGACTCGAGAGGAGGATCGCGGTACGACGACAAGACCATCGGTAGCTGAGCCACTTCACATCAGCCAGAGGATGTGCACAGGCCGACACGCGCACGACGTGATCTCCTGAGAATTGAATGGCACTTATAGAGTCATAGAGCTTCCGATATTACCAGAATTCAACTGATCCCAGGGTCCCGGTGCTCCGCGCCATGGAACAAGGAGCCGGTCTGGCCAGACGAGGCCGTCGTAGTAGTAACGGCCTGTGCTTCAGCACTGGAAAAGGCGCCGAATCTGCTGCAGTCAAGACGGCAGCTAAGCGCTGTCTCTTTGGATTTGCTCCGCATCGCCGGCTTTGCTGAAATCCGAAGATCTCCGAGCAATGGACTTCTCCCTGCCGAGCTGCCGAAGATGCGCCTGGGAAATAGGCCCGCAAAGACCGGCACATGACCTGGGCACCGATTTTCACTGGACCGCCGTCTTCTTGCGCCCTCTCCCTCACTCGCTCTTGTCAGACTTGCACTGCCTGGGCAGACGAGCAGCAGGACGCACAGAGCGTCTGAATAACAGTTTCATTGTCTGGGAACTTGTCAATAACCTGCAGAATCGAAGCCATTACGGAAAAAAGAGCGGCATGCTCGGGACTGTTGGAAGACCATGCCTCCCCCTGCACAAAGGGCGGGTGCTGTGTTACCCTTGTCAGCAGAACCTCAGTTTCCGGAAGCGCGAGTGTGACCACGAGCTCAGAGCTCTGCCCCCGCACGGGGACCGCGCACCTTTATGTGACTTGCCTTTCAAGCGGCCCGCATGCGACCGATGAGGCGCAGATAGGCACCCTGCAAGCAAGGCAAGGAATGATCAGTCTCGACCATTGCATCACCTTAGACCTCTTCCCCAGTGCTTCTGTTTTTTCGTTTCAACGAACCTCAAACTGGAACTTGCGCAGTGCGCGCTCGACAGCTGGGAACATTTCCTTAGTTGACACCAACGGCGCTGTCTGTGGAGACTCCATGAAGTCTGCATCTCGGATGTCGAACGACTCGATGCCGAGATCCGCCAAAGTTAAGACCATGAGAGCATGAGGCACACGTCCCTTCAGAGGGAGTCAGAGAAAGAGAGGGGGAGGGAGCGAGGAAGGGAGGGAGGGAGGTGCTGACAAGCCTCTACAGGATTGCGCTTGCAAAGCGGCTGCCTGAGCTTGCATGACCACTAGCAAAGTTCCCTATGTTTTTCCCTCTGCATTTCTGCAGAGGTTTCCCGAATAGATTCTCCGAGCTGCTGCTCGACGATGAAGTCGAACACATCACGGACATTGTTCCCACAAGCCAGTACACACCTGGAACCCACAATGCACAAAATCAGAACCGTCGCCAACTCGCCAATGCGGCTGCAGGCTTTCCGAGGCAGCCACGCGATCAGTGAACCACCAGAAGAGCCGCTGAAGGCTACCTCAAGGATTTCTTTCAGTTACCGTTTTAGATCCGTGCAGAGACATCTTCTTCAGCGATCCTGGTGCCTCTTCCGGCATGGAGTGGGGCTCATCCGGTTTTCGGAGGAGTCCCAGATTGTCGCTCAGCCAAAAGCCCACGCCAAAATGGTAGACCTGGCTCCAAACTCCATTTGTAGGATCCGGTGCCCGTCTACTAGTACCTCTGTGATATGGAGCAGCCTACACCAGACATGAGTAAGACAAGATCACGATGCATCAAGGTGACGAACAGCCAGCCGCAGGAGTCGAACGAGAACGTCACTCGCCTTACTCTCGGGAACTGTTACACACGACGAATGCCTTGGGCCCCTTGGGATTTGTCATTCGTCTGTGCCGCGACCCTAAAAGAGCCGTCTGCTTTGCAGCCACGCCGGCCGTGGCGACTCGTCACTGCTTTGCCGGCTGAGGCGGGAGGCCGCTAGCGGCTCCGAGTGCCACTCCTCAGGCCAAAGGAACGCAAGGAGGCAAAGGCAGCTATGGCGACCGACTGCTCCCATACTTCTCAGATACCAAGGGGCGGTGTAAAGAATCAGCCCATTCCCAATTACAAACAGATGCAGGGCCGCCAGCTTCGCCGGGAAGTGCCCCCAAATGGCTGCGGCCAGCGAGTGGCCCGCACAAAGGATGTACCTTACCAGAGACCGATAAGCAGGAAGCCGGAAGCTGTCGGTGCTGCGGCAAGTGGCTGCGCAATCTGAAGCCTGAAGACCCAGGTGGCGCGCGAGACCTAGCTGCAAGCCGCTGCAAGCAAAGCCAAGCCAAAGATCGAGTCGGCGCGTGCCCGTGTGTCAAGGTTCGAGGAGACACCCTGCCGAGGATAAATCGACTAAAGAGACGACTTCTTGCGGCCGGGGCTCCCTGGAGTCAGAACGCGAAGGAGAACTGGATGTACAACCTGCAAGCGCCACTTGAGGGTGCGTGGTGGTTATGAAACAGTTATCGGCATTGGTATTTGGTTGTGTGAGATATGAAGTAATTGTAAAGGTTAGGCAACTGGAGTTATGGTACTTAGATAAGTGCAAATAGCCAGGAAAGGTAAGTGCATTTAAGCTAGATAGCTAACTAGGATAACTTGTAAAAGCCTATACATAAAGCAAAAGCCAAAAGTACGAGCACCGCAGAAGCATAAAAAGCTAAGAAACCTAAACCCCACACACCTGCAAAGCACTGATCGAAGTGCATGACTCATGACCCGCATCATGCATGAGCATCAAGATGATACCCGCAAGCAGGGCATTTGCTCGGTTGCAGGGCCCATGAACTGAAGGAAGTGCATGGCTCATCACCCGCATCATGGGCGAGATTGTGTGAGCTTCATGCATGACACGAATCGCTCTTCTTTCACGGCTTTACGACTATGGCATTGCCGTCCCTACCACGATTCCTCACGCAATACGTCACCAGCCTTCCTAGTGCCTACTTCGAAGCCGATCCAAGCGTAGACTGTTGCAGCTCGGAAGCTGAAGCTGGAATACAGGCCGTACACGACCTTTGGCTTTCAGTGGTCACAACTCAGGTAGAGCCACGCCATGGCCGTCATGTCACCAGCCGAAATGCAGCTCCGCGGCAGTCTGGCAGCCCGAGCTTACCAGTGCCGGGACGAAGGCTTCAGCCCCGCAGCCACAGCGGCAGGCGATGAACCAGCCCCACCTGTGTATTCGCTGCTACTGCCAATGTATGCCGGTCTCATAATTCTGTAATTCTGAAACCGACGCTGCCAATGGAGAAGAGAGCAGCCCTAGCAACATCCACAACGACGGGGAACTGGGGGAGGTTGCAAAAAGGGTACAAACAAGTCGCCGAAGGCTTTGCAAGCAGAATCTCATATTTCTGGTCAATGTGAACCGTCGCTCAGTTGGTCAATGCGGCGAAGCTGCAAATTCAAGACCTCGAATGTAGCTTGAGCACGTCTGCAAGTTTCAAGTTAACTTTGCGCTTCTTGTCTTGCTCTGGTCGCTCAAACGGAGTATGGGCTATACTGCTTTTCAGCCGAGGCACGCGGAGGTAGACATGCAGAAAGGAGACGCCCTGGAACTTCTTCTGAAGCACCTCCAAAAGCGGAGCAGTGGCGAAGGCAAGCAGCCGCTCCTCGGGCCAGGCCGAGGCGCCATGAAGCCGGTCTCCACCAGTTGGAGCTGGCGGCCTCGGCGAGAGGCCCAAAACGAGGCCGCTGGGCCACAGGTTAAGAGTCGGCAGATTAGGGCGGCCCGGTGGCAGTGGTATTGCAGCCACATCAGCCAGCCCAGTCGATGGCCTGTGGCCTCATGGCTGTAGAGATAAAACGGTGAGCTCGACGCTCGGCCGCTAGGCTGGGCCATGCTGGGCCCGCGCTGGGCCGGTGGCTGTGGTGTCTGGAACGTTGCCCCAGATCTGGAAGCCCTGCGCCTGACCCTCGAGGACGAGCATAACGAAGCCTGTTGGAGAATGAGGGATGCACGGGGATGCACACGCTGAGCAAGTGCTGCCGCGGCTTCCCGGCTCATTCAACTTCAGGCTTAAATCTGCAGAGCAGCAGTACAGGTTGTAGCAGCACTGTGTGGCATTGTGCACTGCCATGCACTCGAATATGAACGTCTGCACCTTCAGTGGCATGCTACAGCAGGCTGCAGGCTCGTCTTTGAAACCCTTGCATCTCCGAGGCTCCGACTGGCAGACTGCGCCTGCACTGCCAAAGCGCTCACAGCACGTGGCTTCACTACCTGACCTGCCCTGAACCGACTGGACCCTCGTGGATCCCGGATACAGTGCAGTGGATCTCACGTTCTGTGCTGCCAGCCCAGGCACTGCGCCATCCGCCCAAGCCCGACAAAGGTTAGAGAAACCTTAAAGTCTTTGGTCGGGGACAAGCCATGAGTTCGCAACTGCAGCCTTCAGCCGAACCGCACCGCCGTTTGAATGGCATTTGGTCTGTGCTGGTCGCTGGTCGACATGACAAGTAGCATAAGCGAGGCTGAGCAGCACCGCCAGCGAGCCACTCACCTGATTCTCGTGCTGTCAAATTCGTCAGATCAACCCTCGTCTTCCCCTCCCTGTCCCTTCCCTTCTCGCACTGTGGTAGAGTCGTAGTCTAGGCAGTCCGGGTCCGCTGTGGGTCTCTGAGACTCTGAGTGGACTCGACACACCGTTGCATGCTTCACTGCACCTCTGCAAAAGGGCCGCCCGCGCGTGGCTCCAGCGCTCCAGTCTCCACCTGCAGTTTGAGAGATCAAGCTGCTGGCACTCACGTTCGCTCTGCAGTCCCTTGCAGTCCCTCTCGGCCGTGTCTGTTGCTCACACGAGTTGCAGCCTGGCAGCCTGTATTTGCCATCGCGCGCTGCCGAACTGCGCCAAGCCAGGAACCTGCCGTTGCTGTGAATTCTGTTCAGTGCCGAGTGCTCTTCAACCAGTTTCTGCATGCACCCAATTGACGAACTTTACATACCAACCGTTTGGGCAGGGCACCATGTAGCAGGTGTAGAGCGCAGCACCCAGCAGAGTAGATACTATCGGCACAGGGCGAAGCTTCCGCCAAGGCGGTGCCGAATTGAGAACATCCACCTCCAGGGCAACAGCTCACGCGGGCCCGGCTTATACTTTCCTGCAAAACGAGAACTGCAAGCAGCTGGTGGTGCTGGCGCTGGGACTCTGGGACTGCCTGGGTGAGTTTTCCTCGGCGGAGGTTCGCGAAGTCGGGCTCCGTGCGGAGCTCCCGCGCCATGGCGAACCCACGGCCATGGGGCGGGCCGGCTCCCGACTGCTACAGCTCTCCTAGGGCTTCTTCTAGGGCTCCTTCTTCGTGAAGTTACTGAGTGTTTGGGGAGACCCAGAAAAGTCGGAGCAGGAGGTGGGTTCGTAGAGGGAGCGAAGAGTCTTACAGACAGAGGATCGTAAATCCAAGTGCGCCTTCTCGGGGCGAGATGCTCGGGAGAGATAGCTGCGCTTTATCTAAAATGCTTTTCTCGGGGATGCAACCTTGTACGCAAGGGGGATCTTGCCGGTGCTTGGCAATTGAATATCGGGCAGGAATACGGAAGGGGTCTGATCTTAGTCTGAACCTGGGATCTGAGACCTAGGATCTGTTAGCTTCATGCAGCCTCAAGTCATGATGCTGACAATCACCTCGGAGCTCCAACAAGAAATATGCCACACTCCATACCGCGGCTGCGGTCCCCTTGCGCATCGCATTGCCGGGCCTGAAAGTGCCCCACGTACCGTTGGGCCACCCGCCGGGTCTGGAGATCCCATAGCCGGACACTGCGCAGGCATCGAAACTTATCCGGACATCAAAGATCACCGCTCTGGATTCGTCTAGGACATCACAAAAAAATCTCAAGCACGCACACGCAGCAAGTCTTTGCAATCGCCTCGGGCCCTGCTGCAGAGCAGAGACCTGTCGACGGGTGGCAACAAAAACAGTTGTGAAAAGGATTAAAGGTGCAAGCCCAAAGACATCGCAAACATGCAGGTTGAGTACTACGAATGCGAGGGACATGCTACTGACTCGAGCAGGACTGCGGCGCCTTTGCTGGCTTAGTTGCTTCCGGTAGATTTCACAAAAACCCGGCTTGCCTGATGCGTTTCCCTACACTCTTTGACTCTTTGCAGATTAGGACCAGGAGATGCTACTGGAGAATCCGACGAGAGCATCAGTTGCACAGCTTGAAAGCGTGCTTCTCTGGAAGCTTGGGGATCCAGGGCAGGGGTGCCGATGCTTGAAGACAAGTCTTCATGATGTAATGGACCCATCTAGCCACCCCTGCCAGTGGTTCGGCGCCAAGTCATGTCTCGGTGCGGCAGCCAAGAAGGCGAACCGTCTTGAAGCATCCGAGACATCGGCGTGCTGCGCCACGTTTACGAGGAACTCATCCCGGAGCCGCGAAGCGCTGATCTGTGCCAGTGCCCAAGTACGCTCGAAGGACGCTCCTTGCTCTCACTGTCACTATCACTCGGGTCCCCTGCCGAAGTGACGGCGTCGCTCTCGGGCAGTGGTGCCAACTCCTTCCGCGAGGCGACGTCGAAGACCTGCATCCCACAGCAAGAGGATCCTGCTGCCGCATGGCGCGAATCGACATGCCCTCGCGCCTTGATACCTTTGTCAGAGTCCACGACAAGCACTCGCGATCCATCCCTGGTGGTAGCCTCATGGGAGCATCTCACTGCATCTTCGCATGTTGGCTTCCATGGACTTGGAAACAGAATGTCAGACTCTGGGCCGGCAGCCAGATCCTGCACCCTGCACTGAAGCTCCCAGCGGTGCTGCCTCTCACTTAGCTCTGCTCTGACCGGAATCCCCAACGCAGACTCTCCAGCCCACCCCGGAGGTGCTGAGAACACCGCAAGTCTCCATCACTCTTCCAGAGCAAGAGACACCTTGCGGCAGTCATGCCGAGATGCAAGGCAGCCTCCACTCCGTGCTGACGGGGAACCTGTCAAATCCTGCTGACAGGAAGTGCTCGCCATCGGGGAGCCAGGCCACCTCAACTGCCGCTAGCACTGCGTCCCAGCCACACGGCTCGTTTGCCCTTCTAGATTCTGGGCTTCCCCACAGCAGACACAGAGTCTGTATGTCTTGCGAAGATCTCCGGCTCCACGGCGCCTCGCTGCAATGGCTTGTGCGGTTGCTCGTGCCAGGCCATCGTGCACGGTGCAAAGGCCTGGAAGAGTCCAGAGCCTGACCGTGCCTGCCAGAACCGCACCACTCGGAGATCAGGCATTCTGATGCCTTTCATTGCCCCCGCCGTCGCTGGAGGCAGAAAGGAGCCGCCGCCCGTCAGGGCTCCAGGCCAGGGCAGCACAGGGCCTTTGCAATCTGCTCAGCACGCAAGCCCAACACCCACCGTGCCTGGCATACGACCTTTTCAACCGAGGCCAGCTGTCGGTCAGCCAGTCAAGTCTTAAGGTGCTACGGCATCTGGCTTAACCTGAGGGGCCGGCGCACTGTGGCCGATCAACACCTCCGTCACCTGACTGGACCGACTACGAACTTTTAAATGCTATGCCAGTATCTGCTGGCCTATGCTTGCTCGGAATGCGACTCCCCTTTTTAGTTCCATCGAATCAGCCATTTCCATCCGCTTTGACTTTGAGGGACGTGCTTCAAGTCAACGGTGGTGGCAGCACGAGAGGCAGCGCTTGCAAGTGCTCAGTCAGTGTCCTACTTGTTGAAGCCAGAACGACCTCATGAGCTAGACGATCTGGGATGTAAATGCTTGGCTTGACTGACCACTACTCTGAGAGCAGGCTGCATACACTCTGCTCTTTGAAAGCCGTTGTGAAGAGCGAGCTCCAAACGGCTCAAAACCGATGCAAACTCCTCGACTCTCTCCAGCTGCCCATTTCCATGAAAGCTGCTCAGCATTGCGACTATTCAGTGAGAGTGGGTCTGCACAACAAAAGCACGCCCGATGTTCCTGGACATGAAACCTGTCAAGATAGCACAGGCTGGAACCTGAGAATCTGCTTACCCTTCAACATGCCTAGCATTCGGTGTGCAAGGTAGCTATTGCACAAGGAACAGGAGTCAAGAGCTGTGTCTGGAAGAAGTGCCTGCAGATTCTCAGTCTCTGGTCCCTTCAGTCAGGGGCCGAGAGGTCCGGGGTCGTTGGCCCCTCCGAATCGATTCTCTCCTGACAGCGCACTCACGGGCAGTAACATCCCCACCATGACCCGTTCCTTGCCTCCTCCGGTTCCACGAGCGGCAGTCGCTGGAGCCAAGGGCCAAGACACCAGCACGTGCGCTGCCGTGCTGGTGCACCTCGCCAAGCAAAGAGAGCTTTCATGGGAAGAGGGCGGAGCGGAGCGAGAAACCCCCACCTGACGCGTGTCCTCGGGCAGGTGCGTGGTCGGCTCGTCAAGCACCGCAGATGAGGTTGGCCGGGACAGCCTCCTGAAGGCTTCGTCATCCGAGGTTCGATATTCCGGAAAGAGTGTCTAACTGCTCAAGCTGCATGGAGAGCCGCATCCATCATCTTCGGGTACGGCAGATTGAGATCCTTCATCGTCTTGATAAACTCTTCCTGGCACAGCTAGCGTGTCTTGACACTGACAGACAAGTGGTGTCACGCCTTGTTCTGCGTCAGACGAGGATTGAACTTCTTCTCTTCTGCCACGGTTGACACATTTCCTGTCGACTGTTGGATTCACGATACTTCGTGCCATGCTCTCCAGCTTGCTACTAGTATGTTCTGAAACTTGCATCCCGTCGTGTCTATCACGAAAGTGGCACTTACATCGAAGTGGCACTGCTGACGATGCCGAGGTGCTCCCCTTGTAGTCATGACCTGCAGGCAGCGGGGCCCCCTTTCAACACTCTTTCAACTTGAGGACAGCACTGGTCTGCTAGGTCGGTTTGGGAGACACTTGCAAGCTTTCAACCGCGTCAAGTGATGGTGTTACATGCTGAAGAAAAATGTGTAATAGCGTCTCACCTGCCTACGGTGGGTGAAAGCAAAAATGCCACCTGGATAGATCTTCGTGTCCTCGGGCAGGGTGAAGATCTTCTGGTGAACCATGTCATAGAGTCGCGCAGCATCGCCCTTGCTAGGCGGGGCTCACGTCTCTTTGAGGCAAGTTACCAGGCATTGCGGCAATTCGAGCTCCCACCTGCTGGAAGTCGGTTCTGCCACAGCCTCGAATCAGCAAGGTATCACCTCGCCGGCGCGCAAGACTCGACCCGAAGTTGAAGCGGCGAGCAGTTGCGGCTGGGGTTACCACCGGTGAAGACTGCCTTGGGGGCATCTGGCCCGTGCAGCACGAAACACATGCCTGAGCCGACGAAGCACAGGGCCAATAATAACAGTCGGATGCTGGAAGCTTCTCTTCTGCCCTGCGGAATCCGTGTTGCCAAGACGCAACCGTCTGTGTGTCCCGGTGTGGCCAGCGCCTCGAGGGCCTGCGAGCAAGACGAAAGCCTCGAACGCCTTTCTGTCCCTCTTCCCTCCTCCCTCCCGCTGAAAAGCTGACAAGCGGCATACTCGCCAAACTCGATCCTGTCGCCATCCTCCGAGCAGGAACGTGCCAACGCAGTGCAAACGTGGCATCTCGCAGGGAGGCGGCGGTTAGCGTTAGCTCCTTGAGCTTGATATCTGCGGCCGCGCCGGAGGCTTCCGAGATCATCGTCTTCACCTGTTCATGGAAAAGACGGCCCTCGAAATCCCCCACCCTACCAGAGGGCCTCCGGATGGAGCTTCTTGATGGCACCACCAGAGGTGATGTGATCTGCATGGCAATGGGTGTTCACAACGTACTTGACCTCACAAGAGAGCGTAGTGGGGGCTCGAAACTGTGCCGCTTCGTACTCGACCGCTCGCCTTGAAGCCCAGCTCCTCCGCCAGGCCCAGATCCCGGCCCTCCATGCCCAGAACCTGAAGTGAAGGAGCGTAGCGGAGAGGAGGGGAGCGTAGGGAGTTAAGTCCTTCATTCATCAGATTCAAGATATCGGATCTTGCCAAGGATCTGGATCGATAAGCACCGCTTCCTGGCTGTGCGCACAGCCGAGGAGGTAAGAGAACGTGGAGCTGCCCTGGCAAATCAGCGCTGTGCACCCGGACAGCCTAAGCCCAAGCGCTTCACGGGCCTTGTGGTCGAAAAGCTGCTCAATGACTGCTGACTTCGTGGGTGCAGCAGCGTGCTGCCCCTGTCGCCCATGGAGCACAATGAAGTCAAGCGCGACTTTGTTTGCTTCAGGCCTCCTCGTTGGGTGCGGGCAGCTGGTCGAGCACCCAGTCCTTGATGGGCCCGCACCTCTGAATTTCATCGGATGGCATTCCAGCGATCTCCCGAGCCCCGGAGGCCAAACTCCTGCCCCAAAAATCTAGGAAGGCAAGACGCTCGGAGCACTTCGTCCAGAACTTGAGGTCTAAGTCCTCCGCCAAAAGAGACGCAGATGCCCTGCATCACACAGATTGAGCAGCGAGACAGGGCGGTCTGGAGGGGCATGTCTCGTCTCTTTATGTCTCTTCGACCTCGAAATGTCCCGAGTTCTAGGGATGCAGCAGCTGCGAAAGACCAAATAGTGAAATCCATGGTTCGCGAAATCCAAACAAATCCGTCTCGACTTCAGACTCCCACACCATGCAGCGGGCCGAGCCTGTTGTGCCCCAGTGCTTTGGCCTTTGCAGCAGGACCCGTAGGTGCATTTCGTCTTTCTCTGCCCCCTCTCAGCCTCCCAGCCCCAGCCTGCGCCAGCAGCAGCGCGGCACCGGCGCGATTGGCCGAGGTGCACTGAACCATCCTGGGGTGGAGGTCGAAAACGAAGCAGCGAACCGCCCCCTACGGGCTCTGCAATGCTCTGCAGTGGTGTGGCCAGGGCCGAGGCAGGGGTCTCGGGAGCCGGTCCATGGCGGCCACGACCTCCAGCACTCAGAAAATGGGCACTCTGCTCTGTCCAAATTTCGACTTCGACGCCAAGGCACTGATGCCGCATGCTCTGCTGTGGCTTTTTGGCTGCCAGCAGGGTTTGGGATGGGCGCCACTTCCACCTGCGTCGTGGTGTCTGGGGTCTTGGATCGAGTGGTCCGAATCTCTCTGCCCCCGTCCTTGCACCCTGCAGCTTCGATCTCCTTCTTGTGGAAGTGCTTGTTCTCCTTTGCTTCGGGGTGACATCTTCAGAGTCGCTCCATCATTCGCCGAGACACTGCTGGGTTGAGGTAGAGCCAACCTTTGTAACGTGGAGCAAGCTGTTCGATGATCGCCACGTCGAGGTTTCCTGCTGGAGTACAGCAGCACCCAAACAGCTGTACGAAAGCCGCGATGCGGGGAATCCGTCGAAACTCCAAACCCCCTTCCACGCCTGACAGGCTAACGTCCCCCGGGATATTTGGCGTGCTCACACCGAAGAGCTCGGGCTTGAGGCCTTGGAATCTGACGAACAGCGCCGGTTCGCTTGAACTGAACTTCACCAAACTATTTTGCACGTGCAACGCATGAATCATGCATGTGCACTGCGTGCATGCCCCTGATCAGTCCGTGCTACTGTCGGTCGTGGAAGCAGCGCCCTGGGTCGAGGCCTCACCTGAACAGAGCGGCCCAAGACTAAGAGCCAGACTCACAGAGCAGAAGCAAAGCATAGCATGAGGCTCTTACCAAGCTCTGGCTCTGGGGATTAACAGAGGTCGAGCTTTCCTTCTCGAATCGCTGACGGAGCTTCTGGGACTGCCCCAACCTTCCACACGACTCGCACATGTGCCTGGCCTGCGCCGGCTATCGGCACGGAAGCCTCTGCAAGGTCATTCTACTACACCTCCACCCTCACAGCCAACATCAAGTGTCGTGATCTTGTCTCCATTAGCAAGTAGAAGGCAGCTTCGCCAATTCTCCCGCCTTCAGTGCAGCGGTTTCAGACGGTGGCGCTGCCTGCAGCCACATGCCGGTAGGAAGCTTCAAAACGCTCACGCAAGCAAAGTAAGCGAATCAGAACTGACTGCTTAATCCATCGCAAATTCCTCCAATTGTCTGACAAATTTTAGCGGGCATCGACTTCTCATGTGCATCACGAACAAACTAGCAGCCGTGAATGCTGATGTGTCGCAGAACGGCAGGAGCCCTGACGACAGCACAGCACGCTCACTTGCTGATCCCCAAGAAACGAAGCCGCTGCAGAGGTTGAAACCTGAATCTTGCAGACGGTCTGGCCTTGAAGGCATTCGGCTTGGCGGCCTCGGGCCGTCAAAAGGAAGGAACTACTTCGGTAGCTCGCTTAGACCCGGCCTTGGCCTTGTGCTTCACCGGGGGCTCAAACCACATGTACTTGCCGTACCTCAAAAGCCGTGGCTGTGCATGCTACGCATGCCATGCCAGGAATTAAGATCACTTGTGTCTGCAATTTTGGCTGCGCTTAGCGCTGTTGTCTTTATATTCGGTGTCGCTTGTGCCTTTAGGCTTGTCTCGATGCAACAGTCTCGAACGAAAACCCTCTTTTTCCAGCCGTCTGACAGGTTCGTTCTTTACGGTTCAAGGGGGGCTTTGGTGATGCCTTCATTCGGGGCCGGGGTTTGGCTGTTGGATTCGGTCTATGGGCTTCCGGGTTGGGGTGCAGGTGGTGGATGATGCTGGCTTTATTCCATAGGGGGCTTCGGTCTGTCTGTGCGTTCGCTTTCGGAGCTTTCTGCTCGTAAGGTTTGGGCTTTCGGAGTTAAGGGCTTATGATAGGCTTCTGTTCGTCTGGTTTAGAGTGGGGAAGGAGGGTAGGACCGACTCATTTTAGTGTTTCCCGCCTTCGGTTTACGGTTTCGGCTATCTTAGGTTCTACGCTTCCAGTTTGAGTCTTCGGCTTCCAAGTTGGGGTTTGGGGTCGGGTTCGCTCTTCAGGGTTGCCAGTTGTTGGCCTTGTTGGAGGGGTCCAAAGCTCTGAGCAGCAACAAGAAGAAACAAAGAAGCTCCGATCACGAGTTGGGCTCGTGCCCAGTCAACTCTTTGTTTGTTGCCGTTGCTGAGCTTCTGCTGAAGATACAGAAGACTGCATTTCTTCGGGTTTTCAAGACATGCCACTTGAAAAGCGCAAGCGACATCAAAGACGAAGACACAGGGACACCAACCAAAAACGACACAAGTGATGCCCCTTCCCGATGCCAGGCCTAAACGAACATGAGCGACAGCGCATACAAGCTGTTGGAGAAGCAGGTGCAAGACGTTGCAAACCATTTCTCTGGACTGCCAATCAGCAGTTGAGGTGCCATCGTCCTAGGGGCATAGAATGCCAGTAGACGTGCTCGAAGACGTACCGCTTCCTCGGGTGAGATTTGCTTCACAGGATTCTGTTCCGTGAGTCTCCATGCCCGACCTGATGAGCCAAGTATCAACCAATAAAACAAAGTGTTGGGCTTTGTCTGGTCTAGCGGAACGAAGGTCGGAGTGGCTTCCTCGGTAGCAAACGTCAAAGCCCAGTGCAAGTTGGCGCTCTGCATGTCCTTCTTCTGTTCGTCAGAACACTGCCTGCATCGCAAGACTCCATCGTGTAGCCGTTGAACTCCGCGAGCAGCAGTTTGCTGTCCTGGCTCTGCCAAGTCGCTTCTGCGGCTTGCCATTTCACTCTCATGAATGTAATCGTTCAAGCGCTTCGAAGTCTCTATGAGCATCCAAGCGGCCCCCAGAAGCACGGGACATGCTGTGTAGCCATCGTAGGTGGAAGTGGCCTCCATGCCGGACAGCAGGGCCTGCACCTTTGCCGACAGAGCCCTGTTCCGGTCCTCCGCACATCTCCGCACTCTGCTCATCCCTGCTCTCCGAGAGGCGTTGTAGGTGACGACCGGAGCCTGGGATGAGATGGCCGAGTACGTCCTGAGCAGTCGAACGGAGAGTTGAGATCACAGCCCCCTTCGCAACGCGTCGATTGTTGCTTCCTCCGCTTCCGAGCGGCTTCGAGGTCGGGAGCGAGGAGCAGTCACCGAGGGAGAAGACGTTGGAGAACTTGTTGTGCTGGCAAGTCTCCTGATGCGAAAATGCAACCCGGCTTGCAACCCGAGCCCGGCTGAAGCACTGTCACTCTGGCACCTCATAAGATAAGACAGAATTCCTAAGCCAACTCCCAAGCTGACTTCCTTGTCCACATCGACGAATCCAGCCGCGTTTGCGAGGGGGCTATTCCTGCATGGAAATGGAGTCCAACTGGAAGCAGGGCAAACAGGTCCTGTACACGCCTGATGAAGTCTGGTGCACTCATGGGAGGCGTGACATGCAGAAAGTCGAACTCTTTCGTCAGCAACTCACCACCTGTCGCGAGAGGCGGGCAACAAGCCGGCAGTGGTTCAGGGATGGAGCACAGCTTTTTCGACCTGCCTTCCCTTTCAAAGGTCGCGATCTTCCTGTCAGGCCACATATCGGAAGGCCGGATCTCTGGATATAAAAGAGGGCATACATCGGTGAATCCTGTCTAAACAGCCTGGCCTCTCACCATCGACTTCGACGAGATTCGTCTTGACGTGCGGAGTGATGTCTTGGATGATGCAAAGCCACATTTCTGTCTTGTACAATGGCTAGCAGCTAGCAGTAATCATTCCTGGTGTCGGCTGCAAGCTACTCTTCTCAAACTATCTCTCAGCTGACATTTTCCATGAATGGCACACTTCCAGGCCAGGGTTCTCTTGGACCTCATGACCTTCTCCAAGGCTACCCGGTACTCAGGGCAAGCGAAGATGCCTCAGAGAGAACGAAAAAAGAAACAGATTCCAGATTATGCAGCCACACGTGCCTGGGGTTGCCGTGCAGAACTCAACCTCGATGTTGTCACGAACTCCTGAAATGCCCGACTGGCATGAGATGGCATGAGGCTGATCCCAGATCCGAGAGAAATGCATCCTCGTTGACGCCATGCCGCTTCGGCCAGGTAGCAAATCCTGAAACAATCAGTTTCAGTTCTGGGTTGGGCGTCACTTGTTGGCTGATCTGCATGCTGTCTTAGTCTCTTCTGCGGTGCTCCACCGCAGTTGACGGCTGTGCCCGGGTTGGTGAAGATGGCTTTCCCTCCCACGGGTGCACTTGCAGGTTAATCGCTCTGTCCGCAACGCTTCGGGATTGGAAACGGAAGTTGCTATGCAACATCTTGAAAAGCTCAAGGATCGAAGCTTTGTGTGCATTAACCAGGCTCGCATGCTGAACACACAAGAGTGGGTGGGTGCCTTTCCGCATGTTCTGGATGTTGGCCCAAACACTCGGGGAGTAATCGAAGGAGTAGATCGAGGCAACCTTGGCTTGTCGACCCAACCCGGACTCCGATGAAGGGGTTGCAGCAAACAGATGACAATTTACAGTCCAGGCACGCCATTCTTTCCCATGGTCTCCGGGAGTCCTGCCCAGGCCGTGAAGGAGCCGTTTAGACTGGGCTCACGAGCTCAGTGCTGGACCTGTGACAGCTCCAAAGTTCTGCTGCAGGCCGGCAGCAACGACCAGGATATCGTACTCCTCAGGCCGTGCTCAGCTTGATCGGGTATGGGATGCCGATAGCTACCTCTCAACTCTCGACTTCTCAACTTAACATCATCTAGGCATGGTCACTGGATATTTCGGCGTTGCTTCAGCACGCGAAAGGGGTCGCAACTGACTGCCGACGGTAGCCTTCAAGGATGGGCGAGGAGCGATCTGCTGGCCGCTGGCCAAGGTCAACTTGTTCTGCTCCGGCTCGAAGGTCAGGCACTTCTCCTGGCGAGGCTCAGCGTCCAATCCTCAATTCGCGAAAAGGCTTGCAACCTTCAACCTTCAAAGCAGAAGCCAACTTAAAGGATGTGTTGTGATCAGACAATAAAGAAAGTAAGTTCGCTTGATATTTAATTTCTCCTTGATCCACTGCACGTGGTGAGGCATCACCTGGCCACGCATTGCAAGCCAATCGTGAGTCTCCACTGACATCCCAGCCCGAAACTTCAGGCCCTGCCTGCTCCATCGGTCGTGCGGAGTTCTTGACCTTTATCATGTCACGTTGGGTCAACTCACAAGTCAAGCTCCAGGCACACGTCCGGGCAAAGCGCATCCAGTCCCAATCCACCGACCATCGTCCAGTAGGGCATGTACAGGTGCTGATCCTGACATCCAAGCTTACATGGCCTGAGTGAGCCTCTTTTTGACTGCTGTTCGGGTTCTTACAGGATCTCGTCGGGTGGTGTTTTTCTGGCTCAAGCCAGGCCATGATGACATGAAGAGAACATCAGCTGGCGAGGTGTCCCTGGGCTCGATGACCGCGATGCTGTTGTGCTCACCTCGCCGAATCGTCGAAACGTCGCAGGATGATGTTGTGGACACTGCGGCGGCTCCAAAGCAACACGAAAGTCATCTGACGCGCTTTCTTCTCTTTTCTGAACCAAGATGCTCTTCGGTAGCTTTCTGCACAGCTGCGAAGCCACCTGAGAACTCGCAAGAACCAGAATCATTTCCACGGGCAAGGTCCTCGAGCTGCTGCCAGGGTACGGACACGCCTGAGGAACCTTTGACCCATCAGCCCAAACAAAGCACAACGGTCGTTCTGTCAGTCCGCGGCTTGCGCGAAGCATCTCGACCTCCTCACTGCTTCAACCGTGCGGACAAGGAGCCTCCACCGATGATGGCAATCCGGTACTTTGCTGCCTTACTTACATGTTTGAGCCACTGGCAGACATTGTTTGGGGCGGCAAGGGCAACTCTCAAGTCTGTGCTGCAAACCCTCCTGCACTGCCCGATTGATTGCAGTTCGAGTGGCGGGTTGCACCGGCACGGCGCGGTGGCCCAGTTGCCGTGAAATCACGCCCAGCATCCCCCTCACCGTGCCGCTACGCTTCATGGTCTCCTCTGGGCGCAGCTTGAGTCTGGTCTTGTGGAAAATCCGGATTTGCAGCCGTATATGGTAGAGTCTCTTGGAAGCTCCAGTAACTGGCTGGGATATCCCACAGCCCTTTCCTAAACATGTCAAGCCTTTCATGCAGGTTCAAGATTTATCAACGAAAAGCTGTGGAAGACTTGTCTGTGCTTGTCACAAGCACCCCTGACAAATCCATCCTGCAAGCGGCGTGCGAGTGGCACGTGGCTGCACGTGGAGTGGACCGTAGGCTCGAGAGAAGCGCTTGCGGAAAGGGCTTGAAAACAAAACATGGGAGTCAGCACTCGGGACTCGCCTTGCCCACTGCCAGGTTTGTGCGGAAATGTGGTGAACTCAAGCCATCTCCGTGAGTCGCAAACACCACCTTCTCAACTCGGGGGCCGGACTGAAAATGAAGGCCCAGCAGCGCACTCCCAAACGATGATGCTCTCATCCTTCAAGGCAGAGAACGAACACGCCTTTGCCGCTTTCGCAGTCTCAAGCAACTTTGGCAACAGAAATACCACTGGTCTGCCAAGCCCACATGTCTGCAAAAGTAGACCGTGAGAGCCTTCGACGAAGATGCTAGGTAGCGGCCGTCGTCTGTGACGACCGCAAACCAAACCTCGTCTCGATGATGGTTCAGCCTCGTCGGGAATAGTCAGCTCGCTGCAAGCTGCAAGAAGCAGCTGAGCAGCAGAGCCTTGCGGCGCAGTGGATGGGCAGAGCCGGCCTCGGAGGAGAGAGCCAGGGCCGAGACCGCTTTCCGCTCTCTGACTCTCTCTCCGCTCTCGCTCTCTCTGCATCTTTTTGAGCGAAGGAAGGTGCGCGGTGTAGCTGTAGTCCTTGAGCAGGTTCGGTCCGGAGGACCTGGGCTGCACCCCGTGCGACGTTTCGCTAGGACGTGAAGGTTGGCTTGGTGCCCGGCAGCAGCGTCGGGTCCATGTCGGTGGACAAACAGTGGAGCTGCTGATACCTCAGCCGTGCGGCTGCTCCGCCGAGTTCAAATTGAAAGACGTTCTTCTGACTCGCCGGTCGCAGATATCTGGTGCTTGCAGCTGCCCCTCGCCCGTCGACCGGGACTGTGTGGGGCTGAGGGCGACTTGAATCGAAGAGCTTGTAGCAGCATCTACGTTCCTTCATGGCAGAGCCACGGATTCGTGCCGTACGGACACATTGCCCCCAGATGCAACCAACTTGGGGCCAATGGCCAGGCTCCTTGGACTCCCTTGGACTCCCTTGAACTCCCTTGGACTCTCAGGAGTGTAGTGGTTCGGACCTTCCACCGGTTTTGTAGTCTTTGCCGATGTTTGCCGATCGCTGAGGGCCTGACATGAGGTTCGGATCGAGATCCGTGTAGAGGCAGTGAAGCTGCTGATACCTTCCCAAGTGACCATTGTCCCATTCGCAGATCGCCACAACTTTTTCAGCTGACTGTAGCCACCAAGATATGCGATATGAAGCAGGTGCACTTGCTCTGCCGGCGGCATACGCCGCAGAGCCCGCCTGACCGCTTGCCACAGCAGCGCGCAGAGGCGGCGCGGGGGAAGAGCCAAGTCCGCGGGGAGCAGCTCCACCTTCCAACCCGAAGACCCAGAGATCCAGACCGAAGACTTGCATCCGCTGAAGTGCTGGGCTCGTGCAGGGCGCGGGGTGCAGGGAGCGAGGGGGGCAGCTCAGCATCTGGCCAGCCGATCCGCAACGTCGCCACGAGACGGCGAGGAGTCTGCGAGCTCCTGGGCGTGAGACATGTATCGGTATTCTTCTGTGAATGCCTTGCGTTGTCATCTCCGACGACTGCTCGCTGTGTATCGCTCGCAAACTGGGAGGCGTCTTTACGAAACTGGTGCATGCCTTGCCGAGTGCATAAAGCTGTTGAGTTTGGCACCTGCAGTAGGATTGTCTTGCTGCGTTCGTGTGCATTTGTTTGCCGCTTCCGTGTCAATTACAGGCATCCTTTGGGGACAATCTCGTGCACCTCCGTAGCGCATGTCGTTTGCTGGAGGCTTCTTGCCGTTTTGCTGGAGGCCCTTGACTTCCTTCAGGTCCTGTTGTGCTCGTTTCGTGCTGTTGTGTTCGCCACGGTGTCTGACTGCGGCCATGCCACTCTACAAGGACTCTCTTCTAACATGACGCCTTCAAAAGAGCCCCGAAATTCTCGTTGTTCCTTCCTGATTGTCTACCTAACTGATCTGTTCTCTGATGTTTGCTGACACGTTTTGGACATGTTTGGCAGTTGCAGCGCTTCCCTCTTTGGGGAGACTTTACAGCGGGTCTCAGGGGCTTTGGCTTGACTTGGGTTACGTTGGCGTGACTTGGCTTCAGCAGGGGGGTGGGGAATTGGGGGATGGAGCGGCTTGTGCCCTCCTCCTCTCCGTGCAAATCTGCCAGTGAAAGATTGCAGACGATGACGAAACAGAAGACATCATCCTTTATTGTCACGTCAGCGAGGGCAAATGTTATTGCTGTTGTCATTACCACTTTGCAGCTTGCCCTCCTCACAGGAGTGGCGGTGCAAATCTGCAGCCCCGAATAAAGAGCCGAGAGGCCTGGAAGGGAAGTCAAGAAGCTGCGAATGCAAAACAAAAAAACAGCTGACAAGGAAGAAAACTGGAAGCCAGCCGAAAGCAGAAAGAAAACAACAGGCAAAAATGAACCCACAGTAAGCAAATACAGCTCCTTCGACCTCACTCGGACTTGGACTGAATACTGCACACAGTAGCGCAGGAGATTGCTGGACCAATACACTTGGATGCTTGAGATCTGCATGAGATGTTTCCTCTGGATCCTGGCAAAGGATTTGTTCGTGCCAGATGCTTCCGGGATCCTGGCTGAGGCTTCTCTGCTCGGGAGCAAAAGAGGTGCCCGCCCTCTGCCCCCAATGTGCGCTTGACACGCTTGGGGCGCGTGACCGAACCAGGGGCATCAAGAGAAAAGACGAGTGCAACAGAGAGCAACGACAACAAACGTGCTATACTGGCACTACGAGTAACCCGTCCTGTGGAGAAAGGTCCAACTGCTGCGATAGATCTTCTGCTCCATCCTCGGATCCATGATGGACACGTTTCGTGCCAAATATCTCTCGCCTGGCATCTTACTGATGTAACGAAAGAAAAGCGGATAAGGACCCCGGCGGTGCCAGCGATCTCCGCAAAGATCTCCTTGGCGGCCTCCGAAGTGCAAGGAGACTGGGCTTTTCCATGACGAACGGTAGAACAACTCGCACTTATCTGAAATTCTGAATTGCGGATATGTTCATGCGAACCAGATGAGTCAGTCATCCCATCACAGGCGCTCTTCACACTCTGTCATGGTCTGGTGGCTTGCAGAAACTGCTGGCCTCCACTTCCCCGCTACGGTGAAGGTCCAAACACTTCCTGGCAACATCTTTTACTCGCTGAAACGCAACGGTCATGATCCTGGTGAAAAACCAGCCGCAGCGTGAGAATGCAGGCAAGCGGCTGCTCCAGTAGCGAGACCCGGAGAGCAGCCTCTGATCGTGAAGCGACTTTCCCCTACCCTGTGCGCTCCTCCTCACATTTGATCGCTGAGCACCGGACGGCCGCCTCTCCCAGCGTGCTTGGCGGCTCCTCTGCGAGCCGGCGGACCACTCCCAGGGCCTGCGACTCGACTGCGATCACGCAAGCTGACTCTGCCACTGCAGACCCCCAAACCTTTGAGTCCGAGGCTTCTCTGAACATGCCGCCCGAGTTGTTGTCTTCAGAGTTTATTACTCGTAGCTGTAGCTTCTGATCAGGACGCCCAGTAGAAAATCTTCTATCATGCTGTATGCTGCCAGCAACCTGCCTCAGCATTGTGCACTAGTTCAAGCCGCAAACTCACCCAAGATGAGGAAGCCGCTCCACAAGCTGAATATGATGCCATGGCAGCACATGCTAGCCGATCATTGGAAGGCTCTCTGCACACGCTCAAAACAGGCTTATGATCCCCAATCCCTCCAAAATCCCAAATCCACGGAATGCCAATGCAACAACACGCGAACAAATCAATATCGACAATGTTGAAATCCATCCCAAATGCATCGGAGAGGTGACGGCTGCGTTTTCCGGGACTTGCTCGGTCAGGTGGATATCCGGTACATGTTCACTTCCGTTAGTACTTTGCACAGTTGTTCATTTTCCGGCATGTTTTTGCATGTTGTCGCATGTGTTACGCATGTTTTGATTTTCCTGATGGAACCCCTGGCCCGAAAATGCAACTATCCTGACCATGGCCCTTGGTGGTTTGCCCTGCCACAAAACATGCAATTACCAAGCGCATCTAATTTGCATTTATCCGCATTCTGCTGACTGGGATGGATCCAGCCAGGTGCTCACGCTGTTAACCTACAGGCCGCAAACACACCACCGGTCTTGGCTGCCTCATCCCAGTTGCCAGCAATCGCCGAGCGCCTGACAAACGTGCAATCTCCGGAGTCCGACTCGTTCAAAGCTTACCTTGCATCCGGCCTTAAGTCAGCTTACGGCCGCACGACAACATGTTCCGCTGGAATCCATGATGAGACGCACACACAGCTGCAGACAGGAATGCAAGACGAAACGGTCGAGTCTGGCAGACAGCGATGCTGACATCACCCTTTCCCTGTGCCACCCAGTTTTGACGTCTAGTCCCGATTCCTGCCTGAGATCAGTCACGATGCTTGCCTCTCCAACTATGCCAGACCTTACACGATGACAGAGCCATGGTGTCGCAGGCAGAACCTATGTAGACAAGCATGGAGTTGCATTGAGTTCCCATGTCAGAGACGGAAAAAGCCTTTCTATCCGCTGCGCCGCCCGCATCCTCCGACGGCTTTCCGAAGTCGCAAAATCCAGTATTTCCTGCACTCACGAACTTGACACGCGCGCGGTGCCTTGTGATGCCTTGCGTCGCTTGGGGTGTTTTTGGGCGAAACCGCAGTTCTGTCTCGCGTTTTCTTCAATCCGCCCGATGTCGAAATTTGGCGAAGTTCGAAAGGTTGCTCCCGCCACTGTGCCACATCGTCTGCCTGCCACAGTCCCCTCGCGTGTCCGCCCTCCGAGATCGTGCTCCGGCCACAGCACCGTGCGTATTGTGACTGCAACTCGTACTTGCGTCTCCAAAAATCGTGCTCCCGCCAGAGTCCCGCCACGGGTCGGTGCGTTTCAAATTATGGTTGTTGGGTTTTGTGGGGCTTCGGCTGGCAGGTAGGTGCTCTTCCAGTCTTTTTGGGGTCTTCGCTCCTATCACTGACAGCTCGGATCCAGACTCCGTCTCTAAGGCCGCCCGGGTCACTTCGAGGCCCAAATCTCCCAGCGCCTGAAGGTCCGAGAAGATTCTTGTCAGACGTCGCCAAAGACCCTCGCATCAGCTGCGCACTTGGCCGATCAGGCGAATGAGGTCAGTCCGGCGCAATCCATCGAAGGTTGGCCTTGGCTTCAGATTTCACAGCTCCTGTACACTCCCCTCACAGCTCCTCTCCTCTTGTTGTCCGTCGCAACTGCATGGAAGTTGCGGTGAGAATGCAAAGAGGATGTCCGCCGGTCCCTGCTGGGCTTCCCGGCTCTTTCTCTTCTTGGGAGGTCGAGGATGCTGACGAGCCCAGCGCTGTGCTCGACGAGCTTGGAAGTTCCTGTCAGCCGCGGCAGTGGCGTTCCACTGAGAGCCGGATGCCAGCCAACATGTAATCACGTTGGAAATCCTGCAGTCTGCATGGTTACCCCGCCCTTTTTCACAGGTTAGTTCTCCTTCTCGTGGCTTGGATCATCTAATCGGAGATCACAAGCCTGCTGGCACAGGGTTGCAGCGCTCTTCGACTCAGACTCAGCTGCTGGCCTCGGCACCCCCCGAGCCACGCGGCCTCCAACAAAGAACTCTGACGGCCTATAGGGCCTGGGCCTAGACCAGACTCCACACGTCGCCGCAGCCTCTTGACCGAGGATGCTGCAGCCTGCCACTGGAGACTGGGAAGCATGTAAGTGGCTACTGTGGGGTCCACAACAACCCACACCTCTTCAACAACTGCTCAGTAACTGCGAACTGCCACACTCTGCCACTATCTACTATCTCTCTTTTAAGAAATATGACTTCTTCTTCTTTCTTCGCGCGATTCGTGCAGACGTCTTACGCTCGGCTTCCGCCTCGCTGCGCCGTGGCGGCTCGGAACCTCGCCTGCCGAGGGATCTGCTGAGGGATGATGAGGATGTGATGAGGTTGTGATGTGAATCATTCGAATGTGTGAGAGAAGACCTTCAAAATGGCTAAGATGTGAAACTGCTGATGCTGGAGACGACAATGATAGTGAGGATTGAGCCAGATACCCAACCTCTAGCACGACACAAGTGACTTGAAACTCTCGACCCGGAACCGTTGCGCGTAGAATCCTTGCGTCTCCCCCGGATCAACATCGGCTGAGGTCGACGCTTTGTTGCCACCATGCGTCTGCGGCAACAAGCTCTATCCATGACTTCAAGGATCTAGACAGCGATGTGGTGTTATAGGTGCCTAGCCTTCCTAACCCTAGCCGTCGAAGCTGCTAGGAATTTGGCAAATGCTGGGCTGGTAACCTAAGGACAAAGCTCGGAATTGAGGAAACTGCCGTGTGCTTGCGCGGAGGCTGCATTGCGATTGACATCATTGCACATGTCATGCAGGCCATCCATGTCTGATGTCGTCCGGCTTGCGCTCAAGAGCTGCAGAGTGTCTTGCAGGTACAGCGGCCGCAACTCGGGCGAACAGTTACAACAGAGAACTCACCACACAACCGTCCTCACTTCCTAAAGACAAAATCAAAATCTCCCATGTGGCCACGATCCCGGCAAGACTTACACGACATCCAGTGTGCGTCAACAGTTGGCAAAGCCTGCCGCGCTGTTTGATCTGCGATGCGGAGTCGGGAGATCGCCAGCCCGCTTCAGGCTCCTTCTTGGATCGACCAACTCGCTTGTCTGCCAGCGAGACTTGACTCACGGGTGTTGTGCAATGAAAAGGCTAGTAATTTCCGACTAATCGTCACACGTTCGACGAAAGATGATGGATGCTCCGTGTCTGCAATGTGTCTCCTTCTCATGTTAGAGGCACAGCACGAGACTCACAACGGGGCAGCCTTCGACGATTGTATCATGACTAAAGAGCGAACCCGGTTAGGGCTTGACCATGTCCAGGCCTAACCGGGCTCGCTCTTTAGTCATGACGTACTCGTCGAAAGCTGCCCGAAGGTGAGCCTCGTGAGGTGCTTCCGATTTTATGAGAGAGAACACACCCGCACACACGACATACCCTGTCAGAACACCTGCCCCGAGATCTGATCTTTCTGCGTCCACGGCTGCGAGCTCGGTGATCTGGCAGCGTTGTTTCCACCCCCACTGATTGTGTGGGGCACCTGGAGCGTGCAGATGGGCATGGACCGACCGCAACCACCTGCACCCATCTAACGTATAGAGTATACATAGTATACACCTTCGATACTCCTGCCACCGGACCTTCGCTTTGGATCTGCTCCCGACCTGGGCGAAGCTGAACGCAGCGGCCCTGGATGCCCCTTTACACCGAAGCCTCTCCCCTCTCATAATCATTTATACTTGGAGCAGTCCCGGGGTCAATGCTAGTGCACAGAATTCAAGTCGTGACCGATTCCTTGTGTGAATCTGAGGGCTCTCAGCGACACCTCACTTGGTTCGGCTGCTACGGCGATGCTCGCGGGTTGACTGGACTTTGCAAGGGGAGGCTGCAACGTGCTGGCGATCCCCAGTCTGCGAAGCACATCGAAACCCCTGTTTTCCTCGAAATACTCTGAACGATCTGGAATCACGCGCCTGCCTTCGTTGCCCGTGTCATGCGATTTTTTGGGCTTCCAGTGTCCATGCTTATCACAGGCATGACCCGGTCAAGCAAAGAGAAATGCAGGCAGGGAAGTCTACCTCCGGCCATGCCGGCCGTCTGTCCTAAAATCGCCAAGCTGCGGATAAGACCGCAGAGGAACCGGCTAATGACTTGTACCATCCGACAAAGTTCATATCGCCAGTGTCTTGGCAGAGGAAGGGGGGAAGGTGGAAGTGCGACAAAACTCCAGCAGTTGCAAGTCAGGCAAGCTGCTGGACCCTGTGCCTGGTCCTTTCAAAAAAATGCCAAGCCAAGCCAAGCCAAGCATGCACGTGCGTGCTTTAGACGCACGAACCCACCAGGGCAGGTACCCTCGTGCCTCCCACCGGAAAGATTCCTTCAAAGCAAAGTATTTGGGATGATATGCCATTCAGGCGTGTTCTTCCAGTTGCACCACAGCCCAACATCAGAAGGGTCTCTGCAGGCAACGAAGACGAGTTGAAACACTTTACATGGTGGCTTGAAACGAAGAACCGGATAAAATCGAGGAGGCTGCACACCACTGAGGCGGCCTATACAAAGTGCCAGCGGCCTGTCATGATTTGAAGACCGATCCCAACTGGGAAGAGCCATGCATTCAGAAGTCAGAAGCCGTGAAGCTAAAGCAAGTGTCCTCCATTCCCTCTACTTTCCAACAGGCTCCGCAATGCTCCGCATCTCGGCATCTGAAATCAATACGAATTCAGCTCGCGCGTGCGAGGGCACCCTCAGCTTTTCAGGAGTTTTCAGCGACCTCTTCTCCAGGCAGATCATTGCAGACCGCACTCAGCGCGGGGATGCTCCGTAGCCTGAGACCCAATCGCAATTCTGACAGTCCTTGCAAGCGCCTTGCGGGTCATACGCAAACCGTTAACCCTTCCTTGCATGAGCCAGGTGGATCTCATGAAAATGCACAGATAAGATCCGACAAGTGCACGTACAAACCTGAATCCACAAGCAATGATGCTCCAAGCCTGACTTGCCATGGCAGATGCGGCAGATGCAGCCAAGTTACACCACCCGGCCGTAGCGGGAGCGTGACAAGGCTGAAAGGTTCTCCTGCATAGTGTCCAAGGCCTTTGCAAGCATCTCCCCCTCCAGGACATGAAGCAGAGTCAGGGCTGTCTGGTGGCCATGCCGAATTTTGGACATGGCAAGGAGAAGCCCCGGCTGCGACAAGAGCCCATTTGCCAAGCTACTCTTATCCTCGGGACACACATGGGCCAATGCCTTCGCCAAGACGGCACTGGCGTTCTGGTCCGTGGCCAGATCAGCAGCCTGGACCTTTAGAAGCTGGCAGAGCGAGTGCCGCTGAGCGGGCGTTCCGTGGCTGAGGATCCTCTGCATCACGAAGTTGCCGTACTGATGCCGGACAAGCTGAAGCCCCTCCTTCAGCAAGAAATCCACCATTCCCATCGTCTGCTCATGTCGGAGATGCTCCAGGAGTCGTTGCATGATCCGGCATCCATAGCGGTGGCGTGCCAGCTGCGAAGCTGCCCGCCTCCCCTGGGAAGCGATCTCCTCAATGATGAACTGACAATCACGTGGCCTGAGCAAGGTGATGAACCTCTGAAGGACGTAGTTCCCGAAGGGGCAGCGGGCTGCCTCCCAGACATGTCCAGCCATCTCCTGTGCAAGTGCATTTCTCTCCTGGTCGGAGACGCAGGCATCGATGGCTTCCTGCACACGGCGGCATCCGGTCTGCTTTTGGCAGAGCTGCCACACACGGCCTTGGACCTGGGGTGCTCCCTCCGGAGTCGGCGCCAAACTTCCCAGAAAGACAGGAGTCATGGATCGCTCAGACAATCCAAAGGAAGACCCTGATGCGGTGGTGCTCCCGGTAGTCGTTCGACTGAAGCAACTCCCGGAGGGTGTGGGTGGCAGACTTGATGTCTCGGCACTCGCCTCCTGCTCTCTACTTCTCAAGTTCTGGCAGGACACCCCTAAAGTAAGGAAGACCTCGGCAAAACCTTAACGACCCCAACCCTGCGCCGGGCAAATCAAGACATCACAGCCCAAGCTACCAACACCAGCGCCAATAGCACACCCTTAGCCAGCTGAGTTACAGCCATCACCGAAAACTCAGCAGAGCTGTACCTCCTAGGTAACCAAGATCTACGACACACAACGGCCAACGACGCCAAGATCTCACCCTCATGCAATCGTATGACCAATTTGCCACACCTACACCTTGCCTGAACTGGTGCCACAGGTTGTACCGGCTGTATCTGCGGCATCTGGGTCCCTGCCATGATCGGCACAGCATTCGTGAAGGTCATCGGCTGCCTCAGCGCGACCCGGCCGTGCCCCCAGAGGACATGGAGGGAGACGCTTGGAGCTGCTTGCTGCGTGGTCCAAGCTGCCCTCCCTGCACGTTCAAGATTGGTGCAGGCACCCCTCCCTGCACATTCAAGACGACAGCCTAAGCTGACATGGCTCAAGGCCTTCGGCACTTCTAGTCACGTCTAGTAGCACTTCACATGAACCGCAAACTATTTCATGCTAGGAACAACTGCAGGTTGTGGGCACATGAGGAAAGCCGGCATCGGGCCGCACATACCTCCCACCACGGGAACGGCTAGTGGAGCGCCACCTGCCTGCACGAAATTCGCTTGCATCATGGCTTCGGCGACAATAAGCCGGGACTTTATGAGGGGTTGGCACGCGCGTCTGAGCCCAAACGTGCACTCATTCGCAGACACATTGGACGCTGCCGAAAGACACGATTCACCACCCAGAGTCCCCAACACTACGGACTGAAGGAGGTCAATCGGAGTCAAAGTGCATGTAAAACTTGGTCCCCGTCTGACCCTGCGCCTGCTGCGCCTCACGAAATAAGGGGTGCCAGGCTGAGCCCGGTGCTCGAGTACAGCACTCATCAGAATGTCGCCCGCGGCTTGGATCAGCAGCGCGGGACCTTCTCTCACGCATAATCGCACTTCCAAACCTCAATGTGCTTCCCCGCCTTCCCCCAGGTCCCTCGCCGAAGGGCGCATGTTGTCATTCGACAGGATGTCCAGGAAGGGCGATGCCTCATCTGCCTCACGAACGCATGCGCATGCCTTCGTCAGACTGGTCAGAAGCTTCGACCTAGCCATCCATCTTCGAGCGAGCTGCCCTTGTCAGACAACACCACGGCCCGCGTCATGCCTATACAGCCTATACAGTTCATGAGAGCATGACACGGGCCGGCAGGACGCTCTGCTGGGAATTCTACCGCTAGCAGTGCACCTGCCGCTCTTCAAAATTCGCCAAGCTGCGGATAAGACCACAGAGGAACCAGCTAATGACTTGTACCATCCGACAAAGTTCAACTCGCCGGTGTCTTGGCGCGGGAAGGGGTGGAAGCTGAAGTGCGACCAAAATCCAGCAGTTGCAAGTCAGGAGAGCTGCTGGCTGTGCCTGCTGGGATCCTTGCCAAAGAACCCCAAGCCAAGCATGCATGCGCGTGCTTTAGACGCGCGAACCAGCCGGGGCAAGCACCCTTGTGCATGCCCGGAAAGGTTCAAAAAGAGACGGGCAAAGATGCCATTCAGGCATGCTCTCCCAGCCTTCAAAACCGTCCTTGCTGTAAAGTACCCGAAGAGTCTGCACGGAAGCTCCTCGGGAACGAACAGACCTTGAACCTATAGTGCAGTGGCTTGAAACGAACCAGAGGCGGCACGCCGCCGGGGCGGCTCTATACAGGGTGCCAGCAGCCTTGCATGATTTTGAAGGCCTTGTAGCCTGGATCTGGGGGACATGCAGGTTCAGAAGTCGGCAGGGAAGCCCAAAGCAGGCATCCCTGATTCAGGCTTCGCGTCCCGGAATCTGTAACCGATAGCGAATTCCCATGCGAACTCCCTCAGCTTTCAGGAGTCGGTGTCCTCTTCACGAGGCAGAGCGCACTCACCCAAGGCCGGGATGCCTCGCAACCTGGCGACTGCAGACTCTAGACTCGGCACTCTGCCCTCTCCCTCACTCCCCCTGCTGGTGCTAAGCCACTATCACTATCGCTAAGCTCTTGCCGAGCAGCACGACCCGTCCGTAGCGGCATTGCATGAGCGATGCCATGTTGCACTTCATCATGTTCACGGCCTCAAGGAGCTCGTCCCCTTCCAGGGCACGGATCAGCGCCAGAGCAGTCTGATGGCCGTGCCGGGTCTTTGACGAGGCGAGGAGCAACCCAGGCTGCGAGAGAAGTCGCCTGGCTAGGCTCGCCTTGTCTTCCGACCTGCAATGAACCAATGCCTTTGCCAGCACGGCACTGGCGTTCTGGTCTGTGGTCAAATCACGGGCATGAGGCTCGAGGACTTGGCAGAGCAAGTGCTGCTGGGCGGACGTTCCATGGCTGAGGATCCTCTGCATCACGAAGTTGCCGTACTGATGCCGGACGAGCTGAAGAGCCTCCTTCAGGAGACTGTTTGTCACGGGCTCCATTTGCTCTGGCCGGCACTGCTCCAGCAGGCGCTGCAGGATACGGCATCCGTAGCGATGCCGGGCGAGCTGTGTGGGGGCTCGGCCTCCATGTGAAGAGATCTCCTTGATGATGACCTGGCAGTCGCTCGGGCGAAGCAGTGTGATGAATCTCTGAAGGACATAGTTCCCGAAGGGGCAACGCGCGGCTTCCCAAACATGTCCAAGCAACTCCTCCGCCAGGGCCTTTCGCTCCTGGTCGGAGCCGCACTCGTCGAGTGCTGCTTGAACACGACGGCATCCCGTCTGCTGTTGGCAGAGCTGCCACACGCGGCCTTGGACGGAGAACCCTTGCCCTCCTTCTGTTGGCGACTCAATCGGGCTCATGGATCTGTCAGACTCCGACAATCCAAATGAAGATGTTGACAACGCTGATGCGATGGTGCTCCCGGTTGTTTCCCGGCGGAAGCTCTTCTCGGAAGGCGTGGGCGACAGGCTTGAGGGCTCCGAATGCACATCCTCACGGGGCAGCTCGGGTCATTGCGGCATGTCATGGCACAGGCACAACCCCTCTTGCCTGGAACTGAAGTCGCTGCACTGGCGGTGTCTGCTGCATTGGCTGAACCGGCTGCTGCACCGGCTGCACCATGATTGGCACAGCGTTCGGAGCAAACGCCATCGGATGCCTCGGAGTGACGAGCAGTCTTCGTGCAAGATTGCAAGATAGCGCAAGAAAACCCTGCAAACCTTCGTCTGCCCGGCTGCCCTCCTGGTACATTCACGACGGATCCGGGGAGAGCTCCTTGCATGTTCACGACGAAAGCCTCGGCTTGCGTCTATGTAGCACTTGCATGCACTGCGAGGCAGAGTGCTAGGCAGGTCGATCCCTCCATCATGTCATGCTGTTCAAGCGAGGAACAACAGGGGCCTGGCACACCATCGGCATCGGGCCGCACACAGTTCCTACCACAGGCATGGCCATGGGGCCGTGAGCCTGCACGACTTGCATCATGGCTTCCTGGAGTCTGCAGGTGTCGCACGCGTCTGAGCCCAAATGCGCACTTTCAGAGGAAGAGGATAGTAACCGGAAGAATGCTCTCAAGCCTTGCTGCGCACCTCTGATGATGGCTTGATTCGATGCAAGCACAGCATGTGCCTGGACGTGCTCGATGCCTCGTCCACGTTCGAGCACCGAGACGGGCCGTGGTCGTCTTCGACCTTGAGCATATGCACTCTTCGAGAACCACCAGGCACGGAGCTGAAAGTTGCACATCACACACGTCAGGGGCCTCGGGAGTCAGGAGCGAGGTGCAACTGGCATCATTATGTCTCAATGCCCTGTCTCGTCTCTGATCCTCCTTGACTTGTTTGAGACTCTGGCTGGTTCACGCACTAGCTTGAGGTGCTCGAGTACAGCACTCATCAGAATGTCGCCCGCGGCTTGGATCAGCAGCGCGGGACCTTCTCTCACGCATAATCGCACTTCCAAACCTCAATGTGCTTCCCCGCCTTCCCCCAGGTCCCTCGCCGAAGGGCACATGTTGTCATTTGACAGGATCTCCAGGAAGGGCGATGCCTCATCTGCCTCACGAACGCATGCGCATGCCTTCGTCAGACTGGTCAGAAGCTTCGACCTAGCCATCCATCTTCGAGCGAGCTGCCCTTGTCAGACAACACCACGGCCCGCGTCATGCCTATACAGCCTATACAGTTCATGAGAGCATGACACGGGCCGGCAGGACGCTCTGCTGGGAATTCTACCGCTAGCAGTGCACCTGCCGCTCTTCAAAATTCGCCAAGCTGCGGATAAGACCACAGAGGAACCAGCTAATGACTTGTACCATCCGACAAAGTTCAACTCGCCGGTGTCTTGGCGCGGGAAGGGGTGGAAGCTGAAGTGCGACCAACATCCAGCAGTTGCAAATAAGTAGAGCTGCTGGCTGTGCCTGCTGGGATCCTTGCCGAAGAACCCCAAGCCAAGCATGCATGCGCGTGCTTTAGACGCGCGAACCAGCCGGGGCAAGCACCCTTGTGCATGCCGCCGGAAAGGTTCAAAAAGACATGGGCAAAGATGCCATTCAGGCATGCTCTCCCAGCCTCCAAAACCGTCCTTGCTGTAAAGATGCCCGAAGAGTCTGCACGGAAGCTCCTCGGGAACGAACAGACCTTGAAACTAGTGTAGTAGCTTGAAACGAATCGCGGAAAACCAGAGGCGGCACGCCGCCGGGGCGGCTCTATACAGGGTGCCAGCAGCCTTGCATGATTTTGAAGGCCTTGTAGCCTGGATCTGGGGGACATGCAGGTTCAGAAGTCGGCAGGGAAGCCCAAAGCAGGCATCCCTGATTCAGGCTTCGCGTCCCGGAATCTGTAACCGATAGCGAATTCCCATGCGAACTCCCTCAGCTTTCAGGAGTCGGTGTCCTCTTCACGAGGCAGAGCGCACTCACCCAAGGCCGGGATGCCTCGCAACCTGGCGACTGTAGACTCTAGACTCGGCACTCTGCCCTCTCCCTCACTCCCCCTGCTGGTGCTAAGCCACTATCACTATCGCTAAGCTCTTGCCGAGCAGCACGACCCGTCCGTAGCGGCATTGCATGAGCGATGCCATGTTGCACTTCATCATGTTCACGGCCTCAAGGAGCTCGTCCCCTTCCAGGGCACGGATCAGCGCCAGAGCAGTCTGATGGCCGTGCCGGGTCTTTGACGAGGCGAGGAGCAACCCAGGCTGCGAGAGAAGTCGCCTGGCTAGGCTCGCCTTGTCTTCCGACCTGCAATGAACCAATGCCTTTGCCAGCACGGCACTGGCGTTCTGGTCTGTGGTCAAATCACGGGCATGAGGCTCGAGGACTTGGCAGAGCAAGTGCTGCTGGGCGGACGTTCCATGGCTGAGGATCC
This sequence comes from Symbiodinium sp. CCMP2592, assembly GCA_905221615.1. Lineage (NCBI taxonomy): Eukaryota > Dinophyceae > Suessiales > Symbiodiniaceae > Symbiodinium > Symbiodinium sp. CCMP2592. The sequence continues at coordinate 162,211 of CAJNDT010000381.1, read as the reverse complement.
TCTGCATCACGAAGTTGCCGTACTGATGCCGGACGAGCTGAAGAGCCTCCTTCAGGAGACTGTTTGTCACGGGCTCCATTTGCTCTGGCCGGCACTGCTCCAGCAGGCGCTGCAGGATACGGCATCCGTAGCGATGCCGGGCGAGCTGTGTGGGGGCTCGGCCTCCATGTGAAGAGATCTCCTTGATGATGAACTGGCAGTCGCTCGGGCGAAGCAGTGTGATGAATCTCTGAAGGACATAGTTCCCGAAGGGGCAACGCGCGGCTTCCCAAACATGTCCAAGCAACTCCTCCGCCAGGGCCTTTCGCTCCTGGTCGGAGCCGCACTCGTCGAGTGCTGCTTGAACACGACGGCATCCCGTCTGCTGTTGGCAGAGCTGCCACACGCGGCCTTGGACGGAGAACCCTTGCCCTCCTTCTGTTGGCGACTCAATCGGGCTCATGGATCTGTCAGACTCCGACAATCCAAATGAAGATGTTGACAACGCTGATGCGATGGTGCTCCCGGTTGTTTCCCGGCGGAAGCTCTTCTCGGAAGGCGTGGGCGACAGGCTTGAGGGCTCCGAATGCACATCCTCACGGGGCAGCTCGGGTCATTGCGGCATGTCATGGCACAGGCACAACCCCTCTTGCCTGGAACTGAAGTCGCTGCACTGGCGGTGTCTGCTGCATTGGCTGAACCGGCTGCTGCACCGGCTGCACCATGATTGGCACAGCGTTCGGAGCGAACGCCATCGGATGCCTCGGAGTGACGAGCAGTCTTCGTGCAAGATTGCAAGATAGCGCAAGAAAACCCTGCAAACCTTCGTCTGCCCGGCTGCCCTCCTGGTACATTCACGACGGATCCGGGGAGAGCTCCTTGCATGTTCACGACGAAAGCCTCGGCTTGCGTCTATGTAGCACTTGCATGCACTGCGAGGCAGAGTGCTAGGCACGTCGATCCCTCCATCATGTCACGCTGTTCAAGCGAGGAACAACAGGGGCCTGGCACACCATCGGCATCGGGCCGCACACAGTTCCTACCACAGGCATGGCCATGGGGCCGTGAGCCTGCACGACTTGCATCATGGCTTCCTGGAGTCTGCAGGTGTCGCACGCGTCTGAGCCCAAATGCGCACTTTCAGAGGAAGAGGATAGTAACCGGAAGAATGCTCTCAAGCCTTGCTGCGCACCTCTGATGATGGCTTGATTCGATGCAAGCACAGCATGTGCCTGGACGTGCTCGATGCCTCGTCCACGTTCGAGCAAAGAGAAAAGCGCAAACGGCCAAGCGCATGAGCCCACAACATGGCCAAAACGTCTCGTTTTTCTATTCTAGGAGCCAGCTTTTCGTCACGCACCAACAGGCCTGTTTGAGGCTAGCTACCACGTCGTTTGCGATGCACATATGTGCTGCATCGGGATTGGTCGTGCCATGATTTCGCATGCTTGTATGCCGCGAACTGCTATCAGAGGAGCCAGGGGCTGCAATCCAACAGCCAAGAGACTTGCAATTGCTATGTGTTCATCGATTTTGGGCCCAGAACTTGAAGCAGTACAGACCGTCCAGCTTTCCCGGTTTCAGGTCGGACTTTGAGATGCCTCAATCACTCAAAGAGCCCCAAACAGTGAAAGCCGTTTCAAGAAGAGCCACTCCAGCCAGCTACAAGTAGCTTCCTTGACGGGAAGGCAAAACAGGCCCGAAGGCCTGCAAAGTCCGCATTATAACGCCACTTTGCCAAGACGTGCAGGGCACCACAGGCCGAAACTGAGCCCCATTGTCATGACCCTGAATGTTGTACTACCACCCAGCTTCGGTGAAAACCTTCAGGAGACCGTGAGCAATCCTCTCGAAAGCGCTTAAACCTGCGCAGTCAGCATTGCTTCCCGGAAATGCTGGCCGCGCACACAATCAACCCATTCTAATTCACAAGACGCCCTGCAAGTCGGGAAGTCGACGCTCGCTCTGGTTTTTGCTCTAGCTGCTCTAGCTTCGCTGAATCCTTCTTAGACTCAGCAAGTGACACTTTGCCAGGCGCCTGAGAGAAGACAGTACTGCTTCTAAGGACACGAGACACGCCTCGCCGAAGGTTCGGGCTAGCGGCTAGTGCGGGCGCATGCCAGTCACCAGCACGGCCGTCTTCTGCTCCTGGGGATGCGGCACGCCCGTCAAACGCACTATCCGCCTTTGGAAGGATGCTCCTCCTTGAGATGCAGCAGCACACGGTAGCGAGCCTGCATCAACACTGACCATGAAAACCACCGCAAGCCCGGAGCACCCAAGTTGCTGGCATTGTCCATGAGAATGTCGCCCACGGTGTCGATCAGCAGCACCTGAGTGGTTGGATCACTATACGGTACACATCAAAGGCAAAGGCCGGTTTGGATATCAGCACCTCCGAATCCTCGTCGAACATCACCCGGGTCTGGACCTCAGCACTCGCTCATTCACACCCACACCCACACGCACACGCATGCCCACGCCCACGCCCACAGCCACGCCCACACGGGCGGCACACATGTGCACGTGCACACGCACGCGCACGGACACGGGCGCGCGCACGCAAACGCAAACGCAAACGCCCACGCAAACGCCCACGCCCACGCCCACGCCCACGTGCACGTGCACGCGCACACGCACACGCACGCCTGCGCGAACTCACGCCCGCCCCCCCCGCGCACGCACACAGGCGCAAATGCATGCAAACATGACGCACGCACGCACGCACGTACGTACGTGCGCACGCGCACAAACACTTGGAGTGATCCCGATATGACCGCACACACAACATGGGTTATATTATAGCGAAATTGACTCCCAAATCCACGTAATTCTATACAACTAGTGCAAGTACGCTGGGTTGGTTCGACCCAATATCAGCCCTGGCATAGTCCTATTCGTGAGGCAAACAGCTATGCTCATGCGGTTGCCCCCTGCTGGTTTTACACGGCGTGCACGAATGGTCCCTTAGGCTCAGGGTGGCACACACGCAGCTGCCCTTTCGAAGGGGTAACACATCATTCGGATGCAGGTAGGTTGTCCTTGAAGTGTAGAATTGCTCGCAGCTGCGTTTTGAAAGCTTTCAGCCTCTCAAACGTTTCTCCGGAAAAAAATTTTGTTCGCAAGATAACCGCTGTTTAGATACTGTGTGCACACGGACTGGACATCTCGTTCCCTCTGAAACTGCAAATGGGAACATCGTGATGCCAGGCACACTTTGCTGTTGACTGCAGCCATCTTGTGACTTCTACTTCTTGCAAGCTTATCGGTTTAAACTGATGCTGCTCTTTCGAAATGATGTCAGCAAGACGTCGCTCAGCCGGGTTCAACTTCTTCGAGCTCTACGGGATTGCTGTAAAAAGTCTAGCTGATACAATGTTGACTTTGCTCCCAATACACCACAAACCGATTGTCAACGTATCTGCACATGAAAAGTTGCTCACGATGTTGACGAAGTGAATGTTGGTTTGCTTCCCACCAGCGATGCTCCACGACATTGACAGCGGCCATATTTCGCTCCCGATTGCGCTGCCGCGCACCTGTTGCAACACCTGCTGCGATTGAACGAAAAGTTAAGTTTGCAATGGTAATGAACACAGCCTGAGGATATCTTTGAAATACATCTGAAAAGCTCGGCCACGAAGCGTTCGTTTTGATCCTTTGAAGATTCAAAGCTTCACGTGATTCCATGTCGGAAACACCGTGAATTCCATGTTGTCATCATCCTGATGCAAAGTTTCCATCCACTGCGCGGCGGCTTCAATGCGTTGAGCGAGGTAAATGACCAACAAGATCTTGACTGGATTGCAAGAAAGGACTTTCACGGTGTGTGGCGAAGGAAGCTCCTTATCTCATGAACGTGAGAGGTTCACACACACAGCAGCACCCCGTGACAGGGGCGCATGCTAGTTGAAAATCGTAGAGCAATGTCGCATGCTGCTATGTGGTGATCCTGCCGTGGTCACTGGCATTGCAAGTGTTCCCTTCAGCTGTGGCAAGCGGGTGCAGCTCCTGTTGGCTGCAAAGTCCCTGTGGTAAACGGGCAGGTGTCCCTGGTTGTGCTGTCGGCACCGCACGTGCCACCGGCATCGGAGTACAATGTCGTGCAGGCAACGTTGCTGATGTGCTTGTGGAAACTGACGTCTGCTTGTGTAAACTGACGTCTGCTGAAAATTTGCGTGTATATATATATATATATATATATATATACATACCTACATACATATATACCTATATACAAACAGCCTATATACATACATGCCTATAAACATATATACCTATATATATATACATACATACATACATACATACATACATACTTAAATGCCTATATACACATATACCTAAATACATAAATACCTACATACATATATACCTATAAACATGTATACATATGTACATATATACATATATACATGCATACATACATACATACATACATAAATACATATATACATATACACAGATATGCATATATATATATATACATACATATATATATATATATATATATATGCGTACCGGCACACGCCCGGGCCTTTCAACCTCAATGCGCTTCCCCGCCTTCCCCCAGGTCCCTTGCCGGAGGGCGCATGTTGTCATTCGACAGGATCTCCAGGAAGGGCGATGCCTCATCTGCCTCACGAACGCATGCGCATGCCTTCGTCAGACTGGTCAGAAGCTTCGACCTAGCCATCCATCTTCGAGCGAGCTGCCCTTGTCAGACAACACCACGGCCCGCGTCATGCCTATACAGCCTATACAGTTCATGAGAGTATGACACGGGCCGGCAGGACGCTCTGCCGGGAATTCTACCGCTAGCAGTGCACCTGCCGCTCTTCAAAATTCGCCAAGCTGCGGATAAGACCACAGAGGAACCAGCTAATGACTTGTACCATCCGACAAAGTTCAACTCGCCGGTGTCTTGGCGCGGGAAGGGGTGGAAGCTGAAGTGCGACCAAAATCCAGCAGTTGCAAGTCAGGAGAGCTGCTGGCTGTGCCTGCTGGGATCCTTGCCAAAGAACCCCAAGCCAAGCATGCATGCGCGTGCTTTAGACGCGCGAACCAGCCGGGGCAAGCACCCTTGTGCATGCCGCCGGAAAGGTTCAAAAAGAGACGGGCAAAGATGCCATTCAGGCATGCTCTCCCCAGCCTTCAAAACCGTCCTTGCTGTAAAGATGCCCGAAGAGTCTGCACGGAAGCTCCTCGGGAACCAACAGACCTTGAACCTATAGTGCAGTGGCTTGAAACGAATCGCAGAAAACCATAGGCGGCACGCCGCTGGGGCGGCTCTATACAGGGTGCCAGCAGCCTTGCATGATTTTGAAGGCCTTGTAGCCTGGATCTGGGGGACATGCAGGTTCAGAAGTCGGCAGGGAAGCCCAAAGCAGGCATCCCTGATTCAGGCTTCGCGTCCCGGAATCTGTAACCGATAGCGAATTCCCATGCGAACTCCCTCAGCTTTCAGGAGTCGGTGTCCTCTTCACGAGGCAGAGCGCACTCACCCAAGGCCGGGATGCCTCGCAACCTGGCGACTGTAGACTCTAGACTCGGCACTCTGCCCTCTCCCTCACTCCCCCTGCTGGTGCTAAGCCACTATCACTATCGCTAAGCTCTTGCCGAGCAGCACGACCCGTCCGTAGCGGCATTGCATGAGCGATGCCATGTTGCACTTCATCATGTTCACGGCCTCAAGGAGCTCGTCCCCTTCCAGGGCACGGATCAGCGCCAGAGCAGTCTGATGGCCGTGCCGGGTCTTTGACGAGGCGAGGAGCAACCCAGGCTGCGAGAGAAGTCGCCTGGCTAGGCTCGCCTTGTCTTCCGACCTGCAATGAACCAATGCCTTTGCCAGCACGGCACTGGCGTTCTGGTCTGTGGTCAAATCACGGGCATGAGGCTCGAGGACTTGGCAGAGCAAGTGCTGCTGGGCGGACGTTCCATGGCTGAGGATCCTCTGCATCACGAAGTTGCCGTACTGATGCCGGACGAGCTGAAGAGCCTCCTTCAGGAGACTGTTTGTCACGGGCTCCATTTGCTCTGGCCGGCACTGCTCCAGCAGGCGCTGCAGGATACGGCATCCGTAGCGATGCCGGGCGAGCTGTGTGGGGGCTCGGCCTCCATGTGAAGAGATCTCCTTGATGATGAACTGGCAGTCGCTCGGGCGAAGCAGTGTGATGAATCTCTGAAGGACATAGTTCCCGAAGGGGCAACGCGCGGCTTCCCAAACATGTCCAAGCAACTCCTCCGCCAGGGCCTTTCGCTCCTGGTCGGAGCCGCACTCGTCGAGTGCTGCTTGAACACGACGGCATCCCGTCTGCTGTTGGCAGAGCTGCCACACGCGGCCTTGGACGGAGAACCCTTGCCCTCCTTCTGTTGGCGACTCAATCGGGCTCATGGATCTGTCAGACTCCGACAATCCAAATGAAGATGTTGACAACGCTGATGCGATGGTGCTCCCGGTTGTTTCCCGGCGGAAGCTCTTCTCGGAAGGCGTGGGCGACAGGCTTGAGGGCTCCGAATGCACATCCTCACGGGGCAGCTCGGGTCATTGCGGCATGTCATGGCACAGGCACAACCCCTCTTGCCTGGAACTGAAGTCGCTGCACTGGCGGTGTCTGCTGCATTGGCTGAACCGGCTGCTGCACCGGCTGCACCATGATTGGCACAGCGTTCGGAGCAAACGCCATCGGATGCCTCGGAGTGACGAGCAGTCTTCGTGCAAGATTGCAAGATAGCGCAAGAAAACCCTGCAAACCTTCGTCTGCCCGGCTGCCCTCCTGGTACATTCACGACGGATCCGGGGAGAGCTCCTTGCATGTTCACGACGAAAGCCTCGGCTTGCGTCTATGTAGCACTTGCATGCACTGCGAGGCAGAGTGCTAGGCACGTCGATCCCTCCATCATGTCACGCTGTTCAAGCGAGGAACAACAGGGGCCTGGCACACCATCGGCATCGGGCCGCACACAGTTCCTACCACAGGCATGGCCATGGGGCCGTGAGCCTGCACGACTTGCATCATGGCTTCCTGGAGTCTGCAGGTGTCGCACGCGTCTGAGCCCAAATGCGCACTTTCAGAGGCCGGATTAGATGTTGTACTGGGCAGCAAGCCACTGCCAATGGCAAGTGAAGGCATGTCGAAGTGCCTCGACAACGGCTGAGAGTGTGGACGTGAGTGACCTCCGTCCCACCTACATAAGGAGACACAAGGAGACTGTGCAGTGCCAAACCCCTGGGCATCTCCATAATTACGCCGTCCTGCCGCTGGATGGACAGCATAAATGACTGATACCTGAGCCATAGACACATGTTCAGAGCACACATGTACGACCTAGAATCAACAACCTTTCCATCGGTGCCAAACCGTCCACCAATCGTCGCTTTTGTTCCGAGCGGCTCTGCAATACTGATAAACTCCAAGCTCATCGGAAAAGGACGCGTGATGTCTGTGCAAACCTGTAGCTGCAGGTCATCAGAGCCCCCACCAACTCGCCTACAGAAGACCATGATCGTGGTACAGAAGAAAACACACGGACTTTCTCAGGCTGGCGCCAAAGGCACTCGGGGCCGCGGGGTGCCGGAGGCGAGAGGCTTCGGTGGGGCCGGAACTTAGCCAAGGCAAGCCGATCCCTCATTTGCTCTACAAGATCTTGAGCGTGCGAATGTAGGCAGATTCGCACGGGCATTCTCAAGCTTCTGCATGGGAGAGCGGAAAGTGAGAGGAAATTAGGAAGTCGTGCAGTCGTGAAATGAGGCAGCCAACAGGAGAGGCACCCGTGCGGAAGAAACAGCAATACATACGTACGGTAGGCAAATCGCGAAATGTGACGAAGGTGAAAACCAAAGAGAAAGTGAAAACGCTCATATCTCTAATCAACATTGCGGTCTCCACATGGTAGATCGGCGAAATCATCATTGGGCTCTAGCCGGTTGCCGCTGGGGCAAAGCCGCGGGCGCCCGACCTGTCTCGTCTCAGTCAACCAATGCATTGAGACACACACACACATGCAGCTGGCAAAGCTGGCGCAACTGAGAAGAGAAGCTGCAGCCACGACCGTAGCCTGAATCTCAGCCTGCGGCTGGTTTAGTCTGGGCACCAGCAGCAGCACCGTCCTCAGCCCGAGAGCAACTATCAAAGTGCAACTGCAACACTTGTAAGCATGGATATGCATGGATTTGAGGCCATGACGACTCGCCGACGCCACAAGACTCAGACAGAGCTCTGTTCAATTCTGCGGGCCTACACAAGTCCCAATTCTAAGGGCCCCGCCGCCAGGCTGCGGCTGTCCAGCAACGGGCTGCCTTGGAGGACGAGCCTCTGGCGCTCTACCTCAGACAGGGAAGGACACCCCCAGATCTAGGAGTCTGTTGGAGTCTGTGTGAGTCTATGTGAGTCTCATTGAGACTCTCTGAGATGACTCTGCCTTCGCTTCGCTTCGCCTCTGTGGGCCGCACAGGAGTGCCTTCCAGCGATGCCAGCCGCTCCTGCAAGCAGACACCGGGAACGCCAAAAGTCTCTCTTGCGCGCCCTTGCCTTGACACGACTGATGGTGTCAGTCGGATGTACCTGGTCAGAAGCTCCTGGTCCTAAATCGTTTCAAAAGAAAAACGGAAGTCGTTATTGCGGGTTCGAGCCTCAAGCTGTAGCACCACGTCCGCCGGCGTTCGTATGTGAAGCTGGAACGGCCTTAGCTAAGTTGACCTACAAGACGTGCGAACTTGTTCCTTCGTCTCAGCCTCAAATCCTAGGCACGAAATTTCACAAGCCAAACAGAGAACCTCCATGGGTTGGCTTTGACCCGGACTGTGCGCCAGATGCATTGATCTGGCTGACGTGGTCCTGGACCTTCACAGGCGAGGCCAAGTCACTAGCTGGCAGTCTGCGGTCAAAAAAACCCGTCAGCACAGGACCCCCAACGGACGAGCACTTGAGAGCCTGCTTGAGCCGGGTGAGCTCGGCAAATATCACGTTTGCGGCTTCCTCGTCTTTGGCCTCAGCACCATCCGGAGCGTTCTCTTGGCCAAAGTTTCGTCAACCCTCTCGCATGACCGGCATAACAATTCTGCACCTGTCGGCGCAGGTCATCTTTTGACAACGTAGCAAGCACCTGCTCACTGTTTGCGAGCACACACTGTCACATCCACATACACGAACTCAGGAGTGATCATGAAAACGGTATCAGCAAAAAGCTATTGATGGCAGCGACATGACGTTTTGCAGAGCTCGGCAAGGGGCAGCAGTTGGCTTGAAAGGCCGGAGCCCAGAAGCGACCTATCGTGCTCCTGACTCCTCACAATTCAGTTTGATTGTTCATGACAGCAGTAAGCAGCCCGCTGTGAGGCAAATGTGCCATGTTGCCCTGACGGCCTTGCCACTGCAATGACCAAAAGCTGCCGTTGCTGCATGGCCTCCCAACTTTCTTGAGCTTCTTAATACGAGCTGCTGAGATGGCATGGAAAGTTCCAAAGAGTGCACTGATGCGAACCGCTCCACAGACTTTCAACATCCATCGGAATCCAGCCAGCCCCCCGCCCCCGATCAGTGGTGGGTCGCCCAGGCACTTCGCCGATTGCTTGAGTTTCAAGACCTCCGCATACGTCAATTCTCGTTCTAGACCTAGAGATTCGCATAGGTGTTCCGAATCCCGCAAGCTTTGGACTGAGTGATCGACACCCAGCCTCTGGAGCCCTTGGGGTCACTGCTGCTACCATCATTATTGTCACTGTTACAACTAGCAGCACTGTCAACGGTTCTCAGAATTGATAACTGATAACGTTACAAGCTTTAGCTCTCCATGGTCGCAGGTTTGGGACACGGCATCATCATCACCTTCACCATCATCATCACCATCATAGCCGCCGTTGGAACTCTACATCTCATTGTGAACATAGACATAGCAACCGGAACAGTGCCAATGACAAAGGGTTCAGCTTCACTGATGCCTGACATTCACACCGAAGGTGATAATCATCATCGTCGTCGTAATCATAGTAATAGCAATGATGACAACTTGAACCATAGTCTGATCCTCGCAAGGATTGCTCTGACCTCTTCCCGTGAGCATCTTTGGTGGAGCATCAGATCGTGGCTACGGAGCTGTCCGTGTTGCACAAGCCGCTTGCTCCACGAGCTCCGGGATTCGCGGAGGGAAGTTTCTTCCAAAAGCAAATTGCCCGACGATTTCTCACTTGTAACAGTGGTGACGGTGCCTCGAGCTCGAAGTACTTACAGCAGATCTAGCAGGTGTTCCCTGGGTACAGCAACATTTCGCGACAGGTCGCCTAGAGCCGGCTTCGAAGACCCGACACAATCAGGTCTCCGTACGGAACGTCGCCTGGTAGCACCGCTGCGAGGAAGGCTTGCACCTCGAAACCGCCGCACAGAGTAGAAACACACTGACAAAAAAATGCGACTCGACTCTCTCCTAAACACATCTAAGACAAACAAACGGGGCCACTGGCCGGCAGGGGCCGGGCCTCCGGGGAGCTCCAGTTTTCCACGTCTTTGCCACGCCAGGTGAAGCCTGCCAGGGGCCAGGGCTAGGGGGCCAGGGGCGGCCAGGCCATCCACAGGGCTCTCAAGCGTCGTCTGCGTCGTCTGCGTCGTGTCGCGTCGCTTCCGGGGTCCGGGTGTGTTGGGGGCCCTGGTTCCAAGTCTTCTCGGCAAGAGCCCCCAGGGATTGCGTGATCTGGACCCCAACCAAGCTAGCGCACGGCAGCGTGCTTCAAGGAAGCGAAGCAACCCCGACCAGCTGTTGCAACATCGGCATCGAGATCCCGCAAATGAAACCTTGCACATGCTACCAGTACGAACACAACTCACCTTGCAAAGGCCCCTACCGGACATCTCAACCCTTTTTGTGTACCGCGCGCGTGCTTTGTCTTGTATGCTGGTGGCAGCTTGACCCAGGAACAGCAACTCATGCTAAGCGTCACAAGCTTTAGCAAAAGCTTAGCAAAATCCCACCATCCATGTGCATTGTTCCTAGAAATCCCGAGCCACCTGGCATGAAATGCTGGTGCCTTTGACACCAGGAGTGCTGCTAAGTTCTACCCTTCAACTGTAGGGACTGCTGCTTTGCAGGCTTGAAAAAGGCAGCCGGCGAGAGCTGCAATGCCGAAGATTGAATGGAACAGGGAAAAGCCTTCTTCCGGCCGAAGGTTCTTCCATCATCGGGCTGGATGTGGCTATGCCAGACTGGTACCCCAGCCTGGGAATAAGGGTCCCTCAGGGACTGACGTGATATACGGAAGCACCTGGAGTAGGAACGGCAGATACCATGGAGTTGAGAGAGGAGCTCCTCTTGGGCTGCATGCACCGGTTCAGATCTCCTGTGAGGGTTCAAGCAAGGTTCCTTTCTTTCTGGTGGGAGGGGAAACAAAAAGCAAAACGGGGCCGCCCGTGCCTTCATTAACACGAACGTATAGATACTGACCGCCACTTTTGCCATTGCGCTGGAGGTTATCATTGTCGTCGACGGACAAATAACCTGAGATGCTGCAAGGGCCTCCTATGCTCTCATGCCCTCGCAGTCCTGTGCTAAGCTGGTCAAGGTGCCTCCAGCCAGCAGGATATTGCAATGCTCGTCGTACTGCAGCAGCGTCGCTCCTTGGGTGGTGCGCACCTGCTCCCCTGTAATGACAAAACCATGAAGCCATCCAACCATTTTGGAGGGACCATCGCATAGCACCCAGCAGCCTTGCATTCGCAAAAGCTGGTCATTTCGCCTCTCTTCCGGCGACAACGCTCGGTAAGATTGGTTCTTACCATTGGAACTCCTCGACCTGACTTTGCCTATCACACTTGGTGCCATGTATGCCATGGCTTCGGGCGGCGTGGACGGCGGCTTTGGCGGCTTCGCACAGTTCCGACACTGCCAGCCCAAGTCGTTCCACACGAGCTCCGTCTGGGTTTGCCCCTCGCTGGTGGACCTGACTGGCGCCTGGGGCTTGTACCCATCCGTGGAGAAGGACCAACTGCAAGCCGAGATGCTAAAGATGCTGTGCGAAGCGTCCCCCCTCCTGTCGTCCAGGCTGGCATTGGATTGGAAGATTGGAATGCGCAGGGACGGGCTTCCAGGATTTTCGCCCCCATGCAAGTGGAGCCTGGGGCTCGAATGCTCTTCGATCGAACGAATGGAGCGCAAGGACTTTTGAGACAGTGATCGCTTCGTATGCCTTGTGGGCCCTGCAGAGATAGCTATACTCTGACTAGCAATACTTTGACAGTCGTCATCCGGCACAGATGGCAAGACTGTTTGTATGCGAGTAGGGGCATCAACTGCCGAGAGAAAAGCCAACCAGGCCGGTTCTGCTGCACCCGTTTGAAGCAAGCGGAGACGCAGTGACTCGTGCCGCGAAGCCAGCTGAATACGGACGATGATGCTTCTCGAGTGCCACAGTTCAGAACGGATAAGCAGCAAGACTGAGTGGTGATCTTCCGAGGTCAAATAATCCAGCAGGGACTTGCCCGTAGGATCCTTCCCGAAGTATCGGTGCTCTGCGATACTGCACCTGGCGCGCATCGATGACATCAACTAGGCCCTCAGGCGCCGGGCCTCAAGGCTGCTAGGATTCTAATCTTCGAGTTACAAAACGCTGATCTCAGCTCTGAGCTCGGGACGGCAGGATTGTCAAGTCGCCGGCGATGCGGAGGACCAGGTGGTCCGGCACCGAGGCGACGGGCTCCTGCCTTGGCTCCTTTTCTGGGCTCTCCTCCTCGGACTGCAAGTCTTCCACGAAACCCTTGCCATGGCCTGAGTCCCCCTCGAGCCGCTCCTCAGAGGCCTGTGAGGCGGAAACGCGTGCGTCGACTTCGCGACACCACGCTGCGTGGTAGAAGCTCGTTGCCACCAGCAGCAGGGCGACGCTATCGGCCCCGACAACAGCAGGACTCGGACTGAGATTGGAACTGGAAGTGTCAAAAGAGAGGGAGAGGGAGCCTAAGACGAAGGAGAAGAACGCGGTTACGTAGACCAACCAGCTAACAGCACTCCTCAGAGGGAGCATGGCAGTCGCACTCACAGCCACAGACACGAGACAAAGCCTCGATGGGCTATTTTCTTCGGAGCGCGGCTGCGCCATCAAAGCGCAGGAAAAAGATGCCACGGGTACCCAGATCCACTCCTGGTTGATGCAGAGCTTGCTCTGCTTTGGCACTGCCATCGTAACTGCGGCCAGGAGCCAGGCCAGAGCACTGCAGAGAGTGAGCCACGTTCTGAGGTCCAGGACTTCGGCCAAGACGAGTTGCACATAGAGCCAGACAGCGGCTACCGAGATTCCGCTGACCAAAGTCTGGAGCCGCCGTCTCTCTGCCAGCAAAGCAAGGAAATTCGCCTCATCCTCGAGAGAAGGAAACCGCAGGTCCAAGGCTGAAAGGCAGCTGCTGCTGAGACACGCCATGCCCGAGGACGGGGGGGCCACAATTCAGGTCTCAAGTTACAACTAGAACTACGCTTGTCGCCTTCTTCCACAATGAGGCGCTGCATCGCGCGCTGCTGGGCTAAGACACGGGGCTGCAGGAGGGGCTCGGGCTAAGTTTCAATTGTGCGATCTGGCCCCTCTCCCCTCTTGGGGTCCCCTCTCTCGGGGGACTGCCACGCTGGCACTGCGCGGCTGAACGCTCTGAGCCCAAGAACGCCCGCAAGACATGCGCTGCTGATGCTGCTGCAACAAATTGAATGGAGTTTCAATCTCGGACTCTTACAAGCCTTTCTGATGAAAGCGTGCCGATGCAAGTCACAGAACATGCAGCCCGGATCGAGACACTCATGAACGCCGTGGCCATGTAAACCGGGTGAGACCACGCAGTGCGCGATTTGCCGAAGACCTTGGAGCCTTGCCATGCCGGCCAGGCCGTGCCTGAGCCGTGCCCGTGCCTGTCGCCCCGGGATGTCAGCTCCGAGGCGGGCTCTTGCCTGAAGCCTCGCGCTCGCTCTGGGTCGTCCTCGCTCTTGGATTCATCTGTTGTCCCAGGTGGCACTGGAGTCCAAGCAGAGAAGCTTCGAGGACGCCTGCGCATTAAGCTCAGTGGAAGCTTCTGCAAAAATCTTCTGCACATCTAAGCAAGGCCTCGAAGCTGGCCTCCAGCACACCCACAGCCTCAGGCATCGTCTCAAAAACACAGGCCGCTTTCCTGGACATGAGCGAGTGTCGCCTCGCTGCAGTCAATGAAGCGGGAGGTGCCAAGCAGGGGAACAGAAAGATCCGGAAGATCCTCAGAGTCCTCAGCCGGCGTCCCGCCCTTCGGCGCTTCGCTCGGCACTTGGCTCGGCTTGCGCCTCGACTCAGAGCGAAGAGGCGCAAGCGGGCTTCGTGGCGAAGCACTCGAGCGAAGACTCATCTCTTCTTTGGGCTGCGAGATCGGGGCGATCGGGCTTGGGCTTGCGCCACGGACCCTGCTCTTTGGAGGCTTTGCGAGCACGTTCACATGTGCCACATAGCCTCCAGAGCCTTCTGTCTTTGTGCTTTCTGGGAGCCTTGTGGGGCCCTCGCCCTCCGTGTCCGGAAGACGACTGAGGCCAGGGCTTGCCCCCCGGGACGAGGCCCGGGCCACACGGCGGGGTTGGAGGCCATGTGCCTTCTGAGAAGGACGGCTCTGACTCTCTCGAGCCTCTCGCTCTGCCGGAGGGCCGGACGCAGGGCGCCGCGGCAAGCATTTGGGATGGAAGGTGTGTTGCTCGGTCAGGCCATCCCTATGCTGCTCTCGCAGTGCCCTGGCTGCCGCAATCTTTGCCTGGCGCTGGGCAGCCCATAGAACAGGGTCGCCACTAGCCATGGCTGAACAAAAGCAAAACATTTGTGGAGCCAAGTTGGGTCAATGGCAGGCACAATGGCACACAGGATGGCACAGGCAGGTCCTGCTTCCTTGGACCCTGGTTACACAGCGTCCCTAACCTAAAGGCAACCCCATCACCTCCGGAGTCCGTCAACACCATGAACCTGTGCGCTCCAATGCTGCCGCGCGCTGTCTTCGACCCTGCAAGCTCTCTTAGCCCTGCGCCACGCACCAGCTGCCAAGCGAAGCTACGACTTGCAGTGGGCCACATGCTTCGGCAAGTTCGAGCTTCAAACATCTGGCAGTATGCAGAAGAGGAAGGCAGACCATGCATTAAATGCCTTCAGTGTTCAGCTGCAGTTGCATGTTTGAATCAGAAAAAGAGTGACAAGGTCATCTTCCGCCGTTCTCCGTGGGTCAATAGGGGCCAGTGTTCGAGAACTGCGGAACTCCGTTTTTAACTTGGTACACTTCTTGATTTGTCCGTGTCATCCTTGTTCGAGAAGTCTACGTCCACAAGGGAAAAGGCCCCAACCACGCTGTGCTTCCCTCTGCTCTGACCTCTACCTCTGTTCCACTGTGCTCCGCTGCTCTCCGCTTTTTTTCCTCGGCTGCCCGGCCTTGGACCTGGGCAGAGCCCTCGCTCTGTCAGTTCGCTTCTTCGAAGCACGGAACGACGCGAATCCTACGGGCTGCTATGCTGCTATGCGGCTACGCTGGGCTCAGCAGCCGCTGTGTCACCAAGGCAGGCATCGTCGCCAGCCGGCGACGTTGGCACGGGCTGCAGATTTCACAGAGGCACCCCGACCGGTGGGAGGCCTCCAAGTATGCCGAGAACCCGAGACTGAGAGCCCTTCTTCCGCAAAAAGCTGAGAGCCGTGCTCTTCATTCGTGTAAGCCTCTTCGACAGCCTGCGTCGTGGTGACAAAAGCTGGACAGCCGCTCCCTGTCACATCCCTCTTCCGAGTGCGTGACTCTTCTGGCAGAGTGATGGAGCTGACCTCATGTCCCAATGTCACTAAACACTAATTGCGAGCACTGGAATATTGATGACTACAGAGGCCAGGACAGTGCCGACATTTTGTGCCCGAAGCGCGAGTTCGAAAACGTCCCCTCGCTTTAGACCCAAGTAGCCTCCAGGACAAGCCGGCTCAGTGCACATTGACTGATTGCACTGAGGCTGCGACTAGAGCTCTGGCCTTGGAATTTCGCTTCAGAACGTGAGCTCACAGCTGAAAAGTAAGCGGCGGTGACAGGAGGTTAGTCAGTCTCCTGCTGAAGACAGAGAAGCGGTCCCTCTTCCATCCGGAGTAGGCCTCGTCTTGCTTTCCCCTCACTCCCTTCACTCGCATCGCTGGAGTCGCCACCACTCAGTGAGCGACAGCCCAGCCAGTCCCAGGAGGGGCATAGGCCACACCGGCGTCCCCGAAGAGGCACTTCCACCGCTGCTCCGCCTTGGTGACAGCGCGCGCTGCACATCGCGGCATTCCAGAGGCAAAGAACCTGCTGCTTGAGTGTGATTGGGCTGCAGGGGTCCTTTGCCGATGCAAGCTGGAGCAGGTACGCGAAACTGTGCCAGAGGTGTAAACAAAAGCTGCGCTCCTTCTTGTGGTGTCTCACTTCTGTTCTCCAGCACCGTGTCGCCGACCTAACCTTCACGTGCAGTCGGCTCAGTCGTTGACACGAGTCACAAACCTCGAGTTCCCAGATCGTGCCCGTCCTCTTTTTGCTGCTTCGACGCTGAATCTGCTGGCTCCTGGTCATCTAGCCCGAAGGCGCTCTTAAGCACTCAACTTCTGCATGGCAGCGCCTCTCTTGACGTCAGGGCTTCTTTGGCATACTGATCGTTTTCCGAGGACTTGTCCACCGTGCGAGCCTTTGCAAAAGGGCAGCAGCCCATTAGCAAAAAACCTCTTCAGCAGTGCAATTGACCAAGACCCGCGCTACCCATTCACGAACTTGTGATTGCTGTGCCTTTGCACATCGGAAATTTCTGACTTCTCTGCTAGCAGAGACCCAAAACAAAGCGTAGTGCTCTTTCCCTTCCCCTCAGTGTCCTCTTCCAGCTCTGCCGCATCACGTGCCTGACCAAAGTCCACCATGTCATGCTATTGCCAAAACTGCCAGGACGACGACCAAGACGACGACGACCACCCACCATCACCACGGGACCATGAAGCTGAAAAGTTCCCTCCCTCCCCTTCTTCCTGTGACACGATTTCACAGCACGGCCTGCCACGAACGATCCAGAAAACAGACTATGTCAGAGTCGATCCCGATTCCAATAACCCTGCGCCTCCTGTGCCTGCAGTTGCTGCATGGCCTCTGCGAGCGGGCGCAGGGTGCGCAAAAGCACAACGAGTCGTGCTCTCACTGGCCTCCATGGAGGCCACCTCCCCGGATGCAGAAGATCGCGTCCCTTTGAGGTTAGCATCCGCGTCGTGCAATGAGGCCTAGGTTCCGAAGCTAAAGGACTCAGAGGCTCAGTGAAAGTCATGTCGAGAATCAAGGGCCCAAGCCCAATTCTTACGGAGGCCGTCTTCCAGCTTGTCATACCTTGCCATCCTGACCACCATTCTGTCCGCCCCAGTCGTGGTCTCGACTCTCGGAACTGGGGGACCGGACATTGTCTTGTCCACTGGCGGAGGGTGTGGACATGGGCACACCTCAAGATGCCCAGATCTACAACGCCGGAAGCAGATGTGCTGAGCAGCTGACTACCATCTTCCCTGTCGAGCGGGAAAACCTCGCCGGAAGTCTGCACTGCCGTACTGCGGTTGCCCCGGTCAGAGCCTTGCCTCGAGCTGGAGGTGCTCCTCTGCCAGCTAGACGGCGAATCCCTGAGCGCCCCGAATGTTGCGACTTCTGCAACTGCGAGAGATCAGAGCAGGCGGCTTCCCGAAATCTTAGGCTGGGACATTGCGGAGTGCGCAGTGCCAGCCTCAGTCATGACCACTCGCGAGCACGGGCTTAGCAGGAATGCATTGCTAGGCATTCAAACAGAGGAGCAAGTGCCAAGGGGCATTGACTGTGTCGAAAGGCGCCCAGCACTGTAACCGAAACAGCAAGGGGGCACGGTGATGCAGTTGTGGACTGCTCTGAGTCACTGAGCCGCATGATGCTAAACTTCTAGGCAGACTCGCACGGCTTGTTTTCCTCGCAGCACATCGAACAAACTGTCGGGGTGGCTCGTGCAAGAGCAGAGAAAGGTGCAGATCCTAGTATAATCACGATGCTCATTCGAAGGGTTAGTCTTCGCTCATCTTGCTGATGACCTGCAACACATTCGCAGCAATGCTGCAAGCCTGTCTGCAGCAGGAGGCATGAACATGTTGTTAAGCTGGCGGCGAAGACAATCCCGGCTGCCAGGAAAAAGCTTCCCACGGAAAAGAAGATCATGAAGTTCTTTGCTTGCTCTTCCCTGCCAGGACCATCAGGAAATGAATCAGATCACAAGGACTCTGCACGCACACCGCGAGCTGGACAACGCGTGCTCATGCCCAAATCCATGACCTACTTCCCGCATTGCCACACGACGAACCCCTGCGACAAACGACTAATCAGCGTGCATCTGCGACATTGAAACGTCGCCACATGTCTTTCCTGCCGATAGCATATAGTCTACACGAGCTGTTCGATGCACAGCACCACCTCAGACATGGGCCCATGAAGACTCTGCCTGATGTCGTAGCTGCCGTCGACTGCCCAAGCCTTGGTCGGTTGCTTGTCCATTGCACTGCGTCTTCTGCGTCTCCTCTCTCTCTCTCTCTATCTATCTGTCTATCTACCTACCTATCTATCTATATGTGTATATACTGTATATACACACACATGCATGTACGTCATTTATGCACACACATACCTGTGTGATACACATGCTTGAAAAACGTTAGACACCACAGACACATGTACAGAGACTCGCGCCGGCTCTGCCATCAGGGCGAAAGCAGCAGAGAGCGCCGCTTTCTCCACGGCAGGCTTCAGCTCTACAGTCATCTGCCTGGCAGTTCTGGAGAGTCGCACCTCGTAAACCAACAAGAACAAACAGACACCCGTCTAACGTCTCACGTCTCTGGGGTTCCTCGGAAGTGCCAGCTGCAGCTCCTCGGCCTTTGCCACAACAGCACTGCTGTCAGCCCTGGGCGGCCTCCGAATCCCAGCCTGGGCGGTTGCCACATCTCTGGCTGGTGGCCTTCACAGAGTTGCGCTCCGGGATTTTCAACAGAACATGAAGCTTGGGCTGGGACTGCTGCGCCACACGGGCGGGAGCCGTCACGAAAGCAGGGCAAAGAGCCTGCGGAATACCGACGCTGCAGAACAGCACACAGCAACACGAGCAACAGGCTGATTCAGCAGAAATCTGACAAAAACGGCTGTACTTCTAACGCCACTACAAGGGTTAACACGTCGGCACCCATGGCACCTTCACAGCTCCACCAACCAAGAGGACAAAGGCAAGGCCCAACATTGGCCTACGAGCCATGATCACTGATTTCCGAAATTCCAGACCCGTTCTCCTGGCTTGGGCTCAAACGCTGCAGGCAACCCGTTCTCACCCTACTTTGGAAATGCTTGGTTGTCCTGGGAGGGTCGGTAATTAACTACCACGATTTGTCGGCAACATGCCGGTTGAACGAACACACTCAAATGCCCAATCTTGGACGGCGAATCTCATTCCAGCAATCCTGTTGATATAAAAGAAGCCCAAACTGCAACATCTACCGGGCGGAAATGCGAAAAAAGTCTTCCGCACGGACCTTGCGGAATCACGTTGCTGTACTGACTCGTGCTGACCAATGACCAAAGTTCACGAAGTCAAATCGTTTCGTGCAAGATTGTCGCGAACCGCGACACAAGTTCATATACAACTACACAGCATATGCACCCTTCTTTGTGGCATTGAAGTATGCATGCAAAGATACGTACAACCGACAATGTTCGCTTTTGCTTGCACAATAGCAAATATTGATTTGCACAACATGTAGTATATGCAAATGTGTATATGTTTATGTGGATTTGCAATACATTAAACATAAAATATAATACAATATAATAGAATAATATAATACAATACAATTTAATATGACATAATACAACACAATACAATATTGTATGTCATAATATAATACAATACAACACAATACAATACAATACAACACAATATGCTACAATATAGTATAATGTAGTACAATATAATATAATAAAATATAATACAACAAAACAAAAATATACAGTCTTATGATATATATATATATATATATCCCAGCTTTCGTGCGTTTGAAAGCCGGACGGGAAATTTCGTGTTCATGGACATATGGATTCATATGGACATTGTCTACAATCTCGATGCGTCTTATTGTTGGAAGAATATACCATGTTTATGAGATGACATGTCTCTGCTCTCCTTTGCGTGTTGCCTTCAAAGTCCATACTGCTGCCTGTAACAAGTTACATGTGCATACGCACACAGAACATACATACGAGAAGAAGTCGTAAGCGAATGCATATCGTGTAAAAACAAGAGCTGTAATGAAGCTTGTGAAAACGGTATGTAAAAGAAAACCTTTTCATATCTCGCAGAATACCTCGCAATACCTTGTGTTTCACCATTGGAACACTCTATCAAATACCTTTCACAATGCAAATTCCACTCTTTCAACCTGAAAAGCATGGAGTTTCGAACAAGACCACCAACAAATTTTGCGCACATTTTTCAAGCCATGGTGCTTAAACAAAAATGTTCTATGACAACCAGTGTGCATGTTTTTCCCAGTGTCACTTATAGAATTCACATTTTTTTCGTCTGCGGGCCTCGATGGCTACAACAGGGTGCAAAATCACGTCTGCCGCTTTCACTTCAAAGCTAGGGCGGCATCATCACGTCTGCTGCTTTACTTTAAAGCCAGAGCGGCATGTTACGTTCTGCTTTCACTGTCGGGCAAGCGCAGTGTGCTACTTTCTGGTGCGTGGGCTTCTGAGCAAGTTCTACTGGCTTTCAACCCTGCCATTTCTCGCCGCCATTTCGTTCCGCTTTGTAAGGGCCGCGTTTTGTCTTTGTGACAGTCGAAGCAGCAGACGTGATTTTGCACCCTGCCTTTGGAGGCTTAAACTGCGGAAGCTCCTTGTTTTGGCAGCTAATCCTGAGGTTTTGCTTCCAAAAAGCCGTTTCGCTTCCTAAGGGCCGCATTTTGCCCTTGCCAAAAGTTCTTGCAGTGGCCATGATTTTATTTCCCTTTATGTGTCAACCGAGCGTTCATATTCCATATATACAAAAGAGTATACATATAAAAATTCAGGATATGTCACTCTTCATCCGAATATATACTTCACAACTAATAAAAATTCGGCTCACACTAGCGGCTCGCTTTTTCTCGTGATTGGGGCATCGCAGTGCCTTGCCCTGGGCTCGGGCCCAGGGCGCTTGCTCCTTGTTCAGTCTCGACAACATAACATACGGATTTGTACAGAAAGTATAAGGATGCCACTTGCATCATTGCGAAACTTCGCAGCACAACTTGTGCTTATAACAACAGGGCGGGCTGGGTGGGACAAAACTTTTTCCCGGACTTATGCCGGAAATTTTTTCTTACCCTCCCACCACCCTGTGGAGCCAACTGACGGCATAACAAAGACTCATTGAGATCCGCTCAACATGAACTGTCATGTTTCATGCAAAGAAAACTTTGATAAAAACTCACGCCCTAAATTTTTAGTTTGTTTGACAAACCAAAAATTTTTGACACATGGGAAAATAAAGCTTCATCCGCTATTCGCGGAGTTGCGTCTTATTTCCCTTTATGTGTCAACCGAGCGTTCATATTCCATATATACAAAAGAGTATACATATAAAAATTCAGGATATGTCACTCTTCATCCGAATATATACTTCACAACTAATAAAAATTCGGCTCACACTAGCGGCTCGCTTTTTCTCGTGATTGGGGCATCGCAGTGCCTTGCCCTGCCCCTGTCTTTGGCACTAAGAGCGCCCAAACTACTCGCCGCCGCACCACTTGTGCACATCACTTCAGTCGTGACTTCGACTCCTCAAGAAAGCTTTCAAAGAACTTTGCCGCAGGCCTAACACGCACGGGTGTCGGCAGGTTCCACACTCCTCTCGAAAGCGGATCCGAAGGATTACTTACAGAGGGAACTCGATCGTACCAAATCATAAAGCCAAGGTTTTCCTCAATCTCACATACCGCATCGATGACATGCGATGCAAACTGACTCACTGTCCAGCACTTCACGAAGGCTCCGTGAACACCTTCGTTGTCAGTGAACACAACCACATTCTTGCCCTTAAGAGCTTTGAAGAAAACTTCAGCGCAACATATACCGCCAAAGCCTCCAGCTCAAAGATGACAGTCTCTTTGACACGCTCAAAGGACGTCATGACTTGGGAAACAAGCGAAGCATCAAGGTTTTCACCGAACCATTGGAGCAAGGAGCCTTTATGGTCATATGCCATGCCCCCGATGCCACAAAGCTTGCCCTCATCGCTGAAGGATGCATCCACATACACATGCACGACATTGCCCAGTTGCCGACTAATCGAGTGGCTTTGGTTTGACGAAACCAAACGCCTCAAGAAGCGACACGCCTCGGAAGTGACCTCGCTCAACCGACCTCCATGATGCCGGCTAAGCTGATGCAGAGCAACCTTCGCTCTTCGACCGAACAACTGGCCAGAAGCAAACTGCAGCCTACCTCGAAGTCTCTCGCAGTCAGAATGCGACAACCTGCCAGCCAACAATACCTCGTCCAAGGCAGCAGTCAACTCCAGCACACGCTTTTCGGTGTTCGCCAACTTGAAGAGCCCCAGGCGAGCTTCAGCCATGTCAATCTTGATTCCAAGAACTTTACAGCACACGTCGTAAGGCAAAAGTTTATCTAGTGAAAGATCCCAACCTAGTAGCCGAAACAAAGTGCTGATAACGACTTCCACATGTCGGCGCGCGCTCCTCAGGCTTGCAGGCCGATAGGAAATCGTCAAAATAAAAACTCCAGACCAAGGCAAACATTTTTACCCCCAACCGCCAAATCCCGAATGCACAACGGATAAAGGCGGTCACTGAGGCTTTTGCCCCGAAGGGCATGACTCGCTGCTTGTAGATGATGTGCTTGCGTGTGCGGGGGCAGAAGATTACGAAAAAGCTATCCTTTTCGAAACTTTTGTCACTGAGCGGCAGTTGCTTGTACGCGGCACTGAGGTCCCAACATTTGCACACCAGTCCCGCACGCAAGGACTTCAAAGGAGACAAGTGCAACCACATCGCCAACATGCCAGCAACTACGTCCAACGTGTGAACGGGCACTTGTTCACTTTGGGATACAACCGAATTTACAAGCGAACTCAAGTAATTATCGATTGGTCTAACTTTGGGACCTTCCTCGGTCTCTCCTTGAATCACTCCAAAGCGATGCGTGACCGTCCCATCACTAGGGATGTCGCTAGCACTCACCGGCCCCTCAATGAAGCCTTTGGCCAACTCCTTCTCCGTGGCTGCCAGCACGCCTTGATCCACGATCTCGTCCCCAGAACTTTTAACCGAAGCCAAAACCTGACCCCTAACTAAACCCGCACTTCTCCTAAGCGTTTCCTCGGCCATGGCTGCCGGGCGGTACTTATTCTTAAAGGCATTAGATCGGGGCAAGGGTCCGGTTAAGTCAAAACCGTTTGACAGATCAGAAATCAAGTCCTCGTCCTCGTGTCCCACACTGTCAAGCGTTTCCTTCATCAAGAGCAGCCGCTTGTTGCACAACACTTGACGTCGATGGGAGCTGAAGGATCCCTTGAACTGACTTTCGGCAGTTTCCAGCTCCTCAGCGCGAGCAAGCCATTTCTTGAGCATCTCAGTTCGCTCGCGCCCAAGCGTAGCGACATCTTTGGAATGATTTGCCCGTATGGCCTCAACAAGCTCCGATGGCAAAAGGCTTTCCAAGTGACACGGATGTTGCACGCTCAACGCCCTCGCCACGAACTCCTCCGGTTCATGGTACACACCGAAAGTGATACTTCCTTTTTGTACTTTTGCGACCCTGGGAGGCACATCGTTAGAACCAGAAGAAGGGCCTAAGGGGAAACCCAATTTTTTTAAGAACCCTTTGTCGGCAGTCGCAAGTTTGGTCACTCCCACTGGGGTGTATGCAACGATTACTCCTCTGTCACCTCGCCATGGTTGAGTAGCATGCCAACGCTTCGGTTCAAAGATAAAGGGTCTCCCAACTGCCAAGTCGTGAAACCTCCCAGCACGTTGGGTTTTCTCGACGACCATTGCAATAGGTCCACCTGCCTCCTCGAGCCACAGTCCACCGCCAACACAAGCGTGCGTTGCCATGACCAGGTTTTTTGTTCCTGGCTCATTGTGCAAATCTCGATGGGCTTCTGCTCGCACATTGCACAGGTAGCCCACGGCAGAGAAGCAAAAACCCGGAGCATTATCGCGAACATGCTTGCAAAGCACGGCAGTGCACCAAGGCATATCCCGCGTCAAGTTTTTGCAGCCCGTCATGGGCCCATGAGCATAGGCTCCGCACAGAAACTGATTGGACTGGTCATCACAGCTCCCCCTGGCTCTGGTCTGATGTTTTTGCGGCAACATGTCCAAGAGAGTTTGCATCTCCTCTTGGCTGAAGCGAGTGTTCCACTGTAACATGATGCAGGCAAGCTTTTCAGCAGGGTGAGCATCCTCAGGCGGAGAATGCAGGTTCGAACATGTACGGTGAAGAAGACTGGCTGGCGGCGAGTCGTCTTGCCCGTCGGCCTGGGCACTCAAGTCGTCTGAAGCATCCTCTGAACTTTCCCCCGGCACCGTGAGGATGCGAAGGACCTTGGAACCTTGTGGCACAGATGACACGAAGCACGGGTCAACGTTTGCAGATGCAGGTACCTGCCACGGTGCAGGGAGTTTGCAGCCTACTTGAAGACAATGCATAGACGCAGCAGGGAAGCTGCCACTGACGTTTACAACATGCTTGAACTCCGGAACCAGAGGAAGGACACGCTTGTTGCTTTGCCATCCAGCCACAGCTCTGGCCGCTGCAACTGTGGCTGTTGTCTGACTCAAGTCAGTAGGCAGATTCTTGGCCCCCATGTCAAGCAGTTGATCTTGCAGAAGCTGTGACATAGCTTTGCACAAGCCCCAAGGAAAATCCAAATCACGGTCGAACTTACAGCCCACACCCTTAGACCAAAACTTATGTACATGTCCACCGGCACATGGACGATGCAACTCCAAGAATTTTGGTAGAGAGTGCAGCATTCGCATAGCCTTCTTGAATGGCGAATCGAAGCTGCAAAGGTGAAAGTGCGTTGTGAAGAGAGGAACTTCCTGAAGCAAAAGTCGCAAAGGCTTGGTAGCCCACACGAAACTTGACTCTGGATTGCTGACGCTAAATAGCACTCCGCGCTCGTGACATGTTTTGCAAGCTGCAGCCACAGCACGCAGGTAAGCATTGGCATCACTCACTTTAGTACGATCGGCTAGCCCTAACCCTGGAACTCCATCAGGATGGGCTTCGTTCCGCAGGATTGCAGGGGCTCCTGCAAATTGACGCAACCTGGCACGGCTTGTAGTATTAGAGGGCGGATAAAAATGAACATACATCAAATTTTCTTCGGTCAAAATCTCCTGGAACTGCTTGCGACCCGACTCTGTACACAAGTCAACAACAATTCGCGGTGCACAGCACTTGCCGGCTGTTCTGTCAACGGAAAAACTGTTATCAAGCTGTCGCTGCTTGAGGCATGCAGTCAACCGCCCCGACCCCGGCGAGACCTCTAAGACGAGACATTCATCCAAGGAGACCCCTTTAACCCTAGCCATCACTTTTTGAAGATAAGGCTCAGGCTCCGGTGCAGTCGAGGCGACTGGCTGTCACTTTCGATGCTTAGGCAACGGATGCGCCTTGAAGCAGTTTGGCTCGCAACACAGGTGCCAGCCGCGCGGACACTCCTCGCCGTCAGCAGCATTGGGACACCCATCAATGTTGTATGCCCAGCACAGCCTCTTTCCTTCGTTGGTCTCGCTGGCTTTCCCGACGAGCTGCTTCGGCATTTTGATGAATTTGGCCCCTTTAACTCCCGGCTGATCCTTGCCTTTGCCCTTGCCTTTGCCTTTGCCATTCTTTTTCCACTTGGTCGGCTCATCAGTCTTTTTGGCATCATCTGTCCATTTCCGCTTGTTATCATCGATTTCTCCACCCTTCAAAGGCAACAAGTGGAAGCTGATGCTGGGATCCTGAAGAATGTTCTCAAGAGCTCGATCCAAAGGCAAAGTCCCATCGGGCTGCCGCTTGATCGAGGGAAGGCTTTCAGCAATGCGTGTGAAAGCTGCCCTGTCTGCCCTGAGCACCTGTGCCACTGAAATCTTCACGTAAAAGGAACTTTCTCTGCATCCGGGTGCCGGCTTACATCCGGGTGCCTGGTCTTCTTGTCCACAAGTTAACTCGTCTGCTTGTTACTGGAGCCTTAAACTTGGAGTTGCCTCTTGCCACTTGAGCCTGAAACTGGGAGGAGTTGTTTCCCAGCAGTCGCTTGCCACTTGAGCCTTAAACGTCGAATGGTCTGTTCGCCACTTGAGCCTTACAAGCACTAGACCTCACCTTAGACCGGCCTTAAAGCCACCACAACACTGGATTCGACGTCTAGTGGTGCTTGAGCACCACTTGAGTCCAGAAAACGGCTGGCGGTTTAGGGTTGCTTTAAGAGTTTAGGGCCATAGGGCTTAGGGTTGTAGGGCGCGAGGTTTGGGGTTTGGTTCAGAGTTTAGGGCCATAGCTAAGGTTGCAAGTTGTTGTAAGGTTCGGGGCAGTGGCAGACGAGGACGTTGCAGGAGAGAGCGTGACTGTTGGCACGACCTTGCAAAATATATTGAATTCTAAAACGGCTTTGAATATTACTGCTGAAGCTGTTGAATCAGAACAGTGTCTGAATCTGCGCTGGGACCACTTGCACATTGCACCACTCAGGCTTTTTTCGCACACACTGCACAGACACGGGCGTCATCCAACAAGGTGGATCGTTCACGGCTTCTTCGCACGTCATCCAACGGGTGGATCGTTCTCGGCTTCTTCCTCCTCTTGCGCCTGGCTTCAGGGGTCCAACGGTTGGGGTCCGAGATCAAAGTTAACGGTAAATGGGCCTTGGAAGTGACGGATTGAAACAACACGGGGGTGTTTGAAACAATACTAATTCTTATTGTCATTATGAATTTGTATTATTATTGTTATCATCATGGAGCCTCAAACTCCGAAACCCTCAGATGAACAACTTGGAACCCGCACCGACCCCGAATCTGTCTAGTGAATCCTCGTTTCCCGGCGCATGGAACATGTAAGGCTTGGGCTTGCGGGCTTAAAGGGCTTATGGTCTTGACATCGTTGTATCCCGAATTTATTTTCTGGTAGCCTCGGCAGCGGATTCATCCATTGGGAATCCCTGGTCGAGATCCTCATCCTTCTTGTTGTCACGGCCGATGATGTCATCGAGGACTTGCTTCTTCATCTGCTCCTTAAATGCGCGCTTCACTATCGGTTGTGTTCTATTCTCGAGCAGCGCGGGCCAAACGATTGAAAGGATCTGTTGACTGATGCTATGTCCAAAGTTTGAAAAGCGCTTGTTTGTCGTGACTACGATGCAACAGCTCATGCACATGTCTTTAACGGCATATAGCCGGAATCCCAGAAGATATCGCTCTGTGGCCGTGATTGTTTTTTGTCAAGACTTGAGAAGAATGGTGCATGACGTATTGGGATTTGCCATCTTTTTCTGGCTGTGACTGTTCTTTGTCAGACAAAGAACAATCACAGCCAAAGAAAGATACGCAAATCCCATACATAATATAGCCGAAATCCCAGAGTTGGGAAATATAACACCACGACAGAAAATATCAACAATCCCCAACATACGTCATGCAATTTTTTGACAAAGAACACTCACAGCCATTAAAGGACAGGCAAACCATACAGAATATAGCCGAAATCCCAGAAGTAGGACATATTCAAATATATTGCACACCGGCAGAAAAATCACTACTCCCCAACATACGTCATGCACTTTTAAATAACAACAGACAGTCACAGCAGAATATAGCCGAAATCTCAGAATTGCGAAATCTAATACACCGTGACAGAACATAGCAATAATCCCCAACATACGTCATGCATTTTTTGACAAAAACCAGTCACAGCCACAAAAAAATATGCAAATCACATACAGAATATAGCCGAAATCCCAGAAGTAGAACATACACTACACCACGACAGAAGAAAACAATAATCCCCAACATACGTCATGCACTTTTTAACAAAAAAACAGTCACGGACATAAAAAGATAGGCAAATCCCATGCAGAATGTAGCCGAAATCCCAGAATTGCGAAATCTAATACACCGTGACAGAACATATCAACAATCCCCAACATACGTCATGCACTTTTTGACAAAAAACAGTCGCAGCCACAAAAAGATAGGCAAATCACATACAGAATATAGCCTAAATCCCAGAAGTAGGACATACCATACACCACGACAGAAAAAAAACAATAATCCCCTACCTTCGTCATGCAGTGTGTTGAAAAGTGCATGACGCATGTTGGGGATTATTGATTTTTCTGTCGTGGTGTGATATATTATGTATGGGTTTGGCCTATTGCTATATTATGAAATACGGTACACCACGACAGAATAACAGCATACGATT
This sequence comes from Symbiodinium sp. CCMP2592, assembly GCA_905221615.1. Classification (NCBI taxonomy): domain Eukaryota; class Dinophyceae; order Suessiales; family Symbiodiniaceae; genus Symbiodinium; species Symbiodinium sp. CCMP2592. Next base: position 133,754 of record CAJNDT010000381.1, on the reverse strand, counting down.
ATTCGTGAAATGACATCGTGATGGGTCGTTCTTACATACGTCATGCCACCTACTATCTAGTCGGAGGCAGGCGACCACCATCTCCTTCACATTGGAGAGGGTGTAGCCACTTCGCAAACGCTGCACAGCAATCTCCTCAACCGCAACTGTTGGGAGCTGAGAACATACAACACAATCATAATTAAAAATGCTGTTCTCCTGAAGGCACGAACCCTCGCACACAATGAAACAATGCCTAGTTGCAGCGACCTCCTGCATCTTGTCCCTTGGATACACAGCACCACCCACCTGAGAAAGGGTAAGTTTGGTTCATACACGGAATGGAGGGCTTTGCAAACAACGGGTGATTTGGACACAACCCCGGCCACGAGGACTTCTGTCTTCTTCTTGTATGGTCCTCCACTGGCCTTGATGCCAAACTTAGCCGCGTATTCATACGGATTGCTGTAGATCACTTTGTCATTCTTCTCAGCACCTACAGCAACGGTGGCAGCACATGGTTAAGGGTTTCACGTTTACACGTGGGGTCACAAAGCACGGACAGCAACGGCATGCGAAAGGGCCTCTGCCTTTGGACTTCTTCGAAGTGGGCTCTGAATTCTTACCCTTTGCCTTTGCGCTCGCACTCTTCGCCTGGGCTTTTGCTGCAGGGCGCTTCATCGAGCCAGTTTCAGTTTCTTTTTCCTCTTCCTCCAACCCATCCTCCGCCTTTACCTTGCTCGCATTCTCCGAACTGTCTTTTGCCATAGGTCGCTTCATCACGGGAGCTTCCTCTTCCTCTTCCTGTTCCTGCTCATCCCCCCACATCAGGCCTTCCTCCTCGTACTCTTCCTGATCTTCCTGCTCTTCTGTCTTCTCGGGCTTCTTGGTTGCTTTTTTTTTCTTCGATTTCTCTCTTGTCCTGGACTCCTCCTTTGCTTCCTTTGCTTGCTGCTTTCTTTTCAGAACTCGGGCTTTCTTGGGAGCTGGCTTGTCCTCTTCCTTCACATCCTGGCTTCCATCCTCTTCCTTCTCCTTCTCCTGGTCCTGGGGTTCTTCCTCTTCCCTGGATGCTCGTGCTTTCTTGTTCTTGAGCGCTGGCCTCCTTTTTTTCGGGGGGGCTGGCTTGTCCTCTTCCTTCGCATCAAGGCTCCCATCCTCAGCATCCTTCTCGTTGTCCTGGTCCTGGGAGTTTTCCTTTTCCTTGGGTGCCGCTTGGTTCTTTCTGAGTGCTGACTTTCTTTTGGGTGCTGGGGCTTTCGTGGCTGATGTCACAGGCTCCGTGGCATTGGCCTCATCGCTGTCCTGAGCTTTATAGGGCTTGGATATTTTTTAAGTTTCGGAGCAACGTTTTTAGCCACGGGGGTGTTTGGGGCTCAGGGCTCGGTCAGGCTTATGGTCATGAATCATAACAGAGAGTCTTCGGACAGGGCGTCCACCTTCTTCTCGCGTGGCATGAGAGCCACCGTTAACCGTGGCCTTGAAACTTGCCTAGGCCTAGGCCTGTGCAGCAGCTTACCGCTTGATTAGGCCAATGGCAGCAGACGCCTACGCTGGCGCATTCTACACAGAAACCGCACGAAATTCCGAATCAGACTCTCCAACCGGTCACTGGTCAATTGTGCTGTCACGCTGTGAGTTTCGAACCGAGCTTGAAGAGTGCTCGAACTGCCAGCAACACAGACAGCCGTTGATCTGCTGCCACTTACCAGACTCATGCACATGCTGTGTAAAAATTCGAGAAATGATTAACAGCGAAGAGCTAAGGCAATTAAGACATTGTTACATTGACGTCATACGATGATGGCGGATGGCAAGCAGATAACGAACTGTCCAAAATGTGCGGTGACATGGAGGAAAGATCAGCCCAGCATGGCGTATTCGTCGAATCGTCACCCCTCATGGGTCGTCCAGCATCATCTCAGTCAGGCGCAAGCATGGCATGACAATTCAATGTAGAGCTGGACCTACCAACTGCAAGCCCAATATGGCCAAGTTGCCACGGGGCCTTCTGCACCAGAACCCAGGATTTCTTTGGAATCACGAAGTTGCACAGAGTGTACACTTTGGGCTTGCACACTTGGATCTTCGGGGGCGACTCCGTAAACTCAACCTGAAAGCCCACAAGCTGGAAGCAGAGGCAATTTCAAGCACCTAAGCATGCAACACTTCAACCGAGTCACCTCCCACACAAGGGCAGCTTTCTTGCCGCGCCAAACCTTGTGGTAGTTGCCCGCAAGCACGGCTCCCAACGTCTGGGTCCTGTTACGGGGTTAGGGTTCAATCAGGGTTTGGGCCAAAGGCTTGTAGGGGTTGATGAGTTAAATAAAGAGCGCGCTACAACGGTGCCTCATGGTCATAGCATCAACAGAATCGCCAAGAGGGTTCGGCATGAACACAGACGTCTTGCCAGTCTCCAACGCCGCAACTTCGAAGCGAAAAGGAACTGGGACGGGTTCGCTTCCATCTGCCTCAGACATAGTCACATAATGGCTGGCTTTCAACTTGGCTTCCGCTTTTATCTTACACCGCTATTTTACACCTGACCTGAAGACCATACAAGACTGAACGAAACGTCGATGAAAGTTGGCACAAAACAAGCCATGATGATGATGAGAATGATGCTGGCTGATGAGGATTAGACAAAAACTAAACACCCAACAGTCAATTCAATATGTCAGTCCCTTGCCACCATCATTGTCTTTTCTCATGTACATATGATATAGCACACCGGCACACAGACACTTGCACCGATCAACTGCTCCTTTTGCTGCTGAGCACAATACGGCCGTGACAGTGCTCAGTCCAAGCTGAAAAGATCGAGGTCTTTTTCAGCCTCGTCTTCCTCGAAACACTCCGCGTTGGCATGAAGCTGCTGGTCGGCTGAAACGCAATCCCCGGCCGAACTGGCCGCCGTGTCCATTGGCGCTGCAACCACGGTATCTGGAACATCTCCTGCAGGCATATCATGCTGCGCCGCCTTGCTCCTGCACAACATTTGCACTTGCCACCACACTCTGTCCATGGTAAAAGCCCTGGGCACCGGCACCGCGACGCTGGCAGCGGACACTGTGCAAACGTCCGTGGGATTCGAAGCAGTAAGAGCAGCAACAACTGTAGCCTCTGCCAGCAAAGCGGTCGCATTGCGTAGTGTAGCATCTGCCGTCGTTCATCCGCCAACTATCTCCCACAAGTCGGCGAGTCTTTTTACGCCTTTGCAGGCATGCTGCAGTGTGACTGTTTCCCCAACTCCTGCGGCAAAGGCTGCAGCAGTGTCTGTGACCGGAAGCCATGAACTCTGTTGCACAGGTCTCGCAGGTTGTCCAGTCAACAACATGCCCAGGCTCAGACATCGCCACGACAGGGAGCTGACGCTGCCTACAACTACTTGCGAGAGGCACAGCTGCAGAGGGATCACGGAATGGAAATCACAAGTCTGCGCCGCCATCCAAGAAACGGGACCAGTGAGGCAAAGTCTTTCAGAAACCTTCCACGACTCAGCAACACATCCGAAAACATAAACCCTATATGAATCCTTAAACCCTCATGCCCCTAAACTCCAAACCCCTAACCCCAAATCGAATTCTGGCTAGACGTCTCACTGACACGCAACATGAATGTTTCAAGGAACCCGCAAGACTAAGAACACTAATGATAACAAGGTGCACTTGGCCAGACTTGCGGCTCCAGCACATGACTCTCAAGGTCGATCTTTGCGAGGCCGTGCTCGTCACACAAACGGCGAAGAAGTTCACAAACCGGGAGCGGTTCCTTGCAGAGAGCAATGTACTCCAGATCGGACGACAGCCGGAAGGCCAGGCCAACAGATTCAATTGATCCATCGTCTTGGAATGGATATCCAATTATGGGTTTCATGCTTCACGGACTCCATGAAAAATTGAAACACACTCGGCCATCAGTTGCAGCCAGGCAACCGATGATCTTTTCCTTGAACTGACCAGTCCCAAATCCAAACTGCTCTCCGGGAGCCACCGCCATCTCAGAGTCTGTGGGGTTGCCCATGTACAGCGAGTAGGACTTTCCGATGGCAATCGAAGGCTTGCCGGTCTTGCCCGTCACATGGCCCAGCCTTACATCTTGTTTATTATTAAGTGACAGATAATATGTTTGTATGCTGCGTCTGAGTTATATTAATAATTATGCGATGCATGTTTAATCGTTTCATCTTACAACGAGACGTCTCACATAATCGTACAGCAACTGATGTTGGAACTCAACACAATGACAGAAGAATAAGCTACACAACAGAATAGACAAAAACAGTTGACATCCAGATGGAAAAATCCTGAGTTGGCAATCAACCTGAGATGTTTCAGCACAGTGCAATCATTCATGCGTGGCCCATTGGCCAAACCTTCAATAACGATCTGGCCGAAGGTCAAAAAGGTTTACTACATGTGTCGCCCGCTTCGCCCGGCTCCAAAAACGTTAAGTGTGTCGCTGGCTTCGCCCACGTCAATAAACTCTTATAACTCACTAAATCGCCCGCTTCGCCCGTCCCCAAAAAACTACATGTCATCGCCCGCTTCCCCCGCACCCAACAACTAGTAATTACTAAATGTGTCGCGCGCTTCATATTATGTAGCCCGCATCGCCCGCCTCAAATACTGTTTTGAACTCCAAAATCCAGTTTCTCTGGTCTCCTTGCAGCTTAAAGAATCCTCAGTACAAATCGAAACGAAAATGTATAAGATATGTGGAGAAATTTTTCAATCTCCAATCAGAGGAATAATAGTCCAGCAATCCTTATCGTATTGCAAACAGAATGGCTTCACTCGGACAGGGCTTCTTTTTCGCACTCCGTTGCGTCGGCCGCTTCGCGAGCTAGGAGTCTAGGTAGAGTCGAGGTCCTAAGTCTGAGGTCCAGGTCCTATTAATAATCATTCTCCGCCAATTCAAGGTGCCCTTTGCTTCAGGCAATACACGGTGCAAGGAGTTACAGAATCCAGTGCTCTGAATGAACTAACTTCCGGATCGCAGTCAAGAGACAAACTACTTGGCCTCAAAATCAAGCCAGGCAACCAACCGGTCCTCCGGGAGAGAGTCCAGAGGGAAGCTTTCGAGGTCCACCACACGGTCCAAGTCAACGGGCCTGACGCCCCCGCTGACCGAGTAGTCGCAAGCTCCGGATGCACGAGTCTCCGCATCCCGAGTCGGCCGCTCAGAGGTGCTCGGGAACTCCAAGTCAAACTTGGCCTTCAGCTCCGCAAGCTTCTTGTTCTCGTCTGTGCCGGCTGGGAACTTTTGCAGGATCTCAGCTGGCCAAGTCGGCTGTCCACGATTGCTTGTCAAGACATCGAGCTGGATCGGTGCTGCCGCTTCTGCCGTCTCACGTGGCCGCGTCTTGCTCGGAGCCAGCGGCCCTTGGTCCCACGAGCGGAACACCTCGCTCCGAATGTGTCTGTTCACGTCCTCATACTGCTCCTGCCTCAGGACACCGCAATACTTTGGGGCTGCATCGGATCTCAAAAGATTCTGGACGCTTGCTCGCGCAAACTCTGCGTGCCTCAGCTTCTGATTTCTGCCAACCATTTAATTGGCAGTTGCTCAAAAGAACGACCAAGTGAACGATTAAACCCAAAGTAACATTCCAACCACCCCTTCATCCTCATCCCGAGTCTCTTGTTTGGCAACAAATCGAGAACGATGCAGCGGTCTTTCTCCTGGACGTCAAGGCCTTTGAAGTATGCCTCCATAATGGCGGCATGGCACGGGATGCCCTTCCTCAGTGCAGAGGCAACCATCAATTATTATCTGATTTATTTTTTTAGTATTCTTATTACGAGTATTCTTATTATTAATATTCTTAGTGCATTATGATTGTTATTCTTAGTACTTGGAGCGGCAGTGGACTTAGTAAGTAAGTTACAAGTAAAGTTATAAGTACCCTAACTGGAGTTACCCCAATTATAACCCTACTTATAAACGACATACTAAGTCCCCTGGCCCTCCAAGTATTGGCGGTTCAGGGTCAAGGCGCACACGCATTCCTGGTTAAAAAACATGACGCGCCCCCCCCCCCCCGGCGGCGGCGCCCCCCGCCCCACATCTCTACCTGTTCGTAATCACATACACGTGTTAACGCAGAAGGTGAATACATAACCGTCCACCCGAAACCCGAAGCAGGACCTCCTGAAAACTCACAATTTGTTTTAACCACTTCCGAATGACCTTCTTGAGGGTCTAGTCTTCTGTGTTAGTTATGACAAGCTGCTGCTCCGCACGCAGCGCAGCCCCGGGTCGCTGCAAATCATCGTATCCGATGAAATCACTCACCCTCAGGAGTGGCACTGGTCCGATGCGCCCTTCCGTCACTGCTGCACTCCTTGTGTTTCACGACTTTCAAGAACACAAATTATGCGTTGAGCCAGTTGAGCCCTAAGAAAGGAATACTGCCAAGCTGCTTCACAAAGGAGCACTCCTTAAAGTCCTCGTACATGCACGCCACGCAGTTCTGGCAAAGAGCGCGACGATCCGAAGCTGTCGCGTCGAGGTCTTTGGAGAACAACAGGGACACTTGATCCCGCAAAGAGACGTTGGCTTTGTAAAAGTGATCTTCGATGCTTCTGCGATGCTTCAGAACTGCCGCAGTGGTTGTCTGCTTCTGGGTCACGGGCAGTTGGACATGCGCAGCGTGCGTTTGCGAAAGCGCGAGGACGTGGGAGCAAACATCCAGCACCTGCTTCACGTAGAGGCCGTTGGCTGGAAACACAGTGAAGTCCACCAGGACAAGGACATACCTCAACATTTCATAATTAATATTACACTATGTACCTACAAACAACAATGTGATCAGGCACCGCTCGCAGGTAGTATGTGCAACTTTGCAACACGGACCCTGCAACTCCACGGAAGGACTCGCAGTAGGACAAGAACTTGTTGAGGATTGCGGACTTCCCGAGATCCAGATCATCGTCAAGAGGAAAAAGCTGAAAGGAAGACTTCATGAAACTCTCCACGAAAACGTCTCCCTTCCTCAGTTTGCAGCAATCACAGCGAGGTTCGCAAGTGGCCAACACGACCGACGACACCTAATTATTGCATGCAGCGCTTGCCGATCCCGGATGTACTTCACATCCAAAGCTGTCTCCCTGGCTGCCGTGTGCTTGTTCATCTCCCGTCCATGCAGCTGCTGCATGTCGTGCTCGATTTGGGCCACCAGCTGCTGACAGCTGGCCTCACGAACTTGCTTCTGCATCTTCTCCGCTTCGTGGGACTTCTTCTCCTCCTCGGCTATCTCGACTTGGCGCAAGTAGGGCCTGAGAATGCGACGGCACAAACTTCTTAGTTGCTAGCACCATCGACCGGCTGCTGAAGTCTGCCCCTAGCTTGGTAACGCCGAAGCGTGTCATGCTGCTCTGCAAATTCATCCTCATCTTCTGCCGGTACACACCGGCTGGCAATTGAAGCAACTCCCGGCACAAGGCGACAAGGCGGGGTTTCGACTGCGTCCAATAGGGCCGCCACACGTTGGGTCCACGTAGCGGTAGGTGCAACAGGAAGGGAGACAGCACAGCTTTGGCTGCGCAGCTCGGCGGTCAGCGCCGGATCCTCTTTGGCAGGCTCTCCGGTGTCCGGGTCCGGGTCCGGGCGGATCTTTCCCGCCGGATCATAGAGGGCGCGTGGAAGGCCCGTAGTTGCAGCAAGACCGCTTCAGAGCAGGAATGGCGTATATAAGGGTTTACGAAAACCGTTTCGGCATGGACTTGTGGCAGGAAAGCCCACCCAGACCTCTTTTTCATTCAATCCACACCCCACCCCCGCCCACTAGTAAACCCCACCACCCATCCCAACGAACCACCCACCGAACCACCCCAACCACCACCCCAACCACCACCCACGGGCTCAAACGGCTCAAACAGGACGTGTCAGTCGTGCGTGTGCAATCAAAAACATCCTTACAACCCTTAGACCCTAACCCCTAAACCCGAAATCCTAATCTTGAAAGCGAACTGAAAGTTGTTTGCTGTGGAACTCGAAAGCATCCTTTCTAGCTTTTTACGGCGTAGAGTTTTCACATGCTGTTGTAATTATTGTGAAAGAACGGCCACGTGTGCGCGATCCAAGGCCTGCAGATCAGCAGATTCCCAGTGGGTGGGTGGGTGGGTGGGAGGAAGGGGTGTGGAGGTTTTTTTTGGGGTGGTGGTGCCTAATTACAGCGCTTTGTTCAGTGTGTCGCCATGAATAATTGCTATGTTGTGTGAACAAAAGTGTTCTCCCTTAACATGTGTCCCTTGTGGGATCCGCCGTGAGTCCCGCCCCACATCAAACGATCACCTCGCAACCCCGTGCCCCGAGGCCACTGCCTATCAGCGCCCCCTGTCAAGGACACCCCAATCCACCCCAAAACTCCTTAAAATGAGCCCCGCCGCCTGGGGTGATCATTTGATTTTGGAGCCCCAAACTCCCTCATAACCGCCTGCTCCAAACACCTGCCTGTCAGTGTCGCCGGGTCAAGGCCAAACTCCCCAACCCGCCCCAAACCGCCTTAAAAAAAGCAACAAGCCACCCCAAATCAAACCATCACCAAGACACTGGGGTGATCATTTGGTTTTGGAGCTCCAAACCCCTAAATCCCCTGCTCCGAGGCCACTGCCTATCAGATGTCTCGCTAAATGTGCCGTTTCAGGCAGATTGGTGGGTAGCTGCGTTTTTTAACGCGCCTCAGGCATCATGAGGCTTGGGGGAGCTGTTTGGTGCTGTCTGTGGGGTTTGCTCGACCTGCTCGACCGTGCTCGACCCTCTGCTCGACCCTGGGCTCGACCGGCTCGACCCTGCTCGACCCTCTGCTCGACCCTGGGCTCGACCTGCTCGACCCTGCTCGACCATTTGCTCGACGCATTTCGGTGCGCGTCTTGTCTCTGTGCGTTTTTGGTGGGTTTTGCAGGCATCATGGGCATCGTTCCGTTCTTTTCCCTCCATTTCTGGGCATTCGGGCATGAATCATTCCGCTGGCGATGATTTTGGAGCTGTTTTGTCTTCCTTCAAGCCAAACACTCCCCGTTTGGCAGAATCCAATCCAAATCAGCTTTGTGTGACCATTTGCTCGTCGACTGCCAGACTTTTCGGGGTGTGTCTTGTCTCTGTGCGTTTTTGGTAAGCTTTGCAAGCATCATGGACATCGTTCAGTTCTCTTTTCCTTTCATTTCTGACGGGCATTCGGACATCATTCCACTAACAATGGTTTTGGAGCTATTTTGTATTCCTTTTTGTATTCCTTTCAAGCCAAACACGCTCCGTTTGGCAAATTCCATCCAAATCAGCTTTGTGTCCCATCGTTTCCGGATGAGTTTCACGAATTTTCTCATAACGACGAATTGGTAACCTTGAGTTGTCTGTGCATGCAAAAACTGAAACCCCAGAGTCCCTAACCCTAATTAACCCTAGCGCCAAGGCTCAAACAATGCCTCAAGATTTGGCCCAAGGTTCCGCGCGAGAAAACCTGGCCCTGGTGCCATGTGTGGCCCCCTAAACGCACGTACTACTAGGGCCATTTTTGACCCACATGGGCTAGATCACGGCTCTGAGGGCCAAGGTCCTGGGTGGAGTGTGGGTGACAAGCCCAGAACCAGGGGAAAGCTGTGCTCAAACTCAGAAGCTCCATCATAGCAGCTTCAATCCAATGCTTTTGCAGTCTGCCCCCATGTTTCAACACAACGTGCAGCCATGTTTCCGCCTGGCTTCGACTAGACCTCCTGTGTCTCACCATGTGTGTGCATTTGCGGTACCGCAGTGTCGCTTGATGCACGACCCCCTCTGCCAATCGGTTTTCGTAAACCCTTGTAATGGCGTATCTGCGACGACACATAGTGCTGTAACCTCCCAAGCAGCGTGGTATTGATCGTATCAGAGGCGATAGCAGCGATAGCATAAAGGTAATATGCTCCCGGCACGGCAATGACTATCGACTCCGACGCACCGGCTTGGCCCCGGCACACGGTCGCTGGCTCCGCGCAAGTCATGTGCGACCCGATGAGAGACCGGTGGTGAGTGGAGCGGAGTGCACTGTATAGCCTTTTGGGGGGAGGCACGCCCCCTCCTTTGTGTTCACGGAGGCGATGGAACCCGAACCTCGGCGGGGTAGTAAACTCCAGCAATCCGAAGATGGGGCAATCGGTGTCGATGACCGGGTAGAACGGTCGCGCCGTGATGGCTTGGCCACGAGGTCCACTGTGCTCAAAGTCCACACCCCGAAGGAGGAGCTGAACCGGGTAGCCATCCATGCCACTGTGCGCTGCAACGGCTGTAGCCTCGCAAAGCGAAGGAACGCGGTTCACGGACCATCGTTCGTAAAACTCCTGGGCGGTCTCCTTATCCTCACGTGGGGGGCTTGGTAGCCCAAGCTTGGCGAGCCGGTACAGCTCCTCCCACTGGACGTGGGTGTGATGAAGGACAGAGTGGAGCTCCAACGCAGCGACAATGCCCCACCAATGAGAGGGGGAGGCGATGATCAATGGGCCCGTGGGCCGCGTGCTGCCGGCTGTGAGCCGCTGGTGGGCGTCTTCTCCAGTCATAGTAAAGCGCCCGGCCTTGTCGATAATACAGATGTCGACCGCCCCTGTGGTGCCAGCACATACCGTGGTGGTGAAAAGGTCAACGAAGGCTCCCAATTCGTTGTGATGGTCATAAAAGAAAGAGAAAAGGGATGCGGCCTGCGCCTCGGTGGCGAGTTGTCCCGGAGAAGGGAGCTCTGGCAACCAGTCCGATATGAACTCCGCAAAGGATGTGCTCTCAGCCACTACCCGGTGCGCGTCACCAGTGCGCGCATTGCTGAGGCCAAGACCATGCTTGAGGGAGTCAAAAATCCGAGTGGTAGTGATTTTCCGTCCGGCCTGGACTGCAAAACGATGCCCGCAGACATTGTAGGCGAGAACCAGAAGGACACAGAGGACGTTTGCTTTGGTAGTCGGATGAAATACACTCCCGCCTGATGAGTGCCATTCGCCGCGACCCGCTGAAGTCGCCGTGCAGCAGTATCTGCAGCCAGCTCGCCGATGGTAATCGGGCATGGAGAGGCGTCACAGACCCTGTGCATGATAATGGATTGAGGGTATCTGACGGCGGTTTTTAGTAAATAAAGATCGGCCAGCAGCCTGGTGGAGGCAACCAGGGCCAAAATTTAGGCAAACTCCATTGATGGGGGCCAGGCCTTCAGCTTGCAGAGCTGTATTGGGGCGCAAGTATTGCGCCGACAGCTGACAGGCGGTTGAGGTAGCACAGCATCGCCTCACTATGGGACGCCGACTGATGGAGAAAATCCACCGCAATAGCTACTAGCGTGAGTCGGTCGGGGTGTGCACACTCGATCACCGATTTGGGTGATGCCAGAATAAGGGATGAAGCATTTCATCCCTTGTCGGGCATTGTCGGGTGACCCGACACCCACGGAGCTCTTGCAGATCCAAGTCAAGACTGACCTCAACTTCGCCCTCACTTCCAAAGAGGTACTCTGACAACTCTCGACACACGGTGATACTGGCGCCCGGCGGCGGCTCAGCGCCCTGATAGCCATTGTGGCGATGCCCCAGGCTAGTCCACCTGACTGTGTGAAGTGGCCCTGCGGGGTAGACTGCACCAAGCCTCGCAGCGCCGCGGCGAGTCGTCCCGGAGAGACAGACTGCGGGGCCAGCTGGGCGACACCACGAATGCCGACGGGCTTGGGCTTGGCAATGAGTCGGACCAGGGTGCGCAGTTGGACCTCACCTTTACCACCGCCAGCAGGTTGCCGTGGGTCCTCCGTGCGGATGACAAGCTGGCCTGCGGCATTCGCAAGGATGGCAGCCGAAGCAAGCTGTCCCTCCTGTTGCCTCTCATCAATCACAGACATGCGCGCTGCTGAGGAAAGTTTTAACCTCGCTGTATGAGGCATAACGGAGCTGCAGCGCGGCGAACCCTTGCGTGAGCAGCAGCATATGAGCACTGCTAACTGAAGGGAAGGCAAGACGTGCGCTGCGCCCCGTTGCTTCTGGCTGAGTCGTAGCAATGTCTTCCAGCCCTGCCGCCTGGTGTTCGGCAGCTTCAGTGAAGGGCACATGGTCAAAGGACGGGTCTATTTCAACATCGCCAGAGACCCTCCGTACGAGTACGAGTGGACGCAGCCAGTCTGGAGCATCGGTTAAGAGGTTGGAGGCGATACGCACAACCGCAATGAGCGCTGAATGCTGCTGTGCTGTCCAAAACACAGTTTGCTCCAACACAGCATCCAGACAGACCGGCGCACCACAGAGAAAAGGTTTTGGAAGATCCAGCACAGCCTAAGATGCTGAGCGAGCTGCGGCCTTGTGTCCAAGCAGCCAGAATGGCCGAGATGTGCCCACTTAGAAGGCCATCCGGGCTGTTGAGCAGCTCATCAATGTGGCGGCAAAATGTTTAACTCGGCTGGGATCAGCGTTGTAGGCAGGCGCCAGTTTTTGCAGAAAGGCTTCCGAGGATTGTGGCTTTTAGCCACTGGATGGAGAGCAAGGATGCGCTTTTTGAGCGTCACAAAGTCGGCCGGCTTGAAGTTAGGGGCAGCTGGGAAGTGAGGAGCACGGGCGGCCGTCTCCACCGCTTGCAAGAAGGACAGCACAAGATGCACTTCAGAGGCGAAGTGGCTCCGAGACCTTGGCGCAGGTTGGGCGCAAGGTCGGACAGGCATGCCAATGGCCAGGGGAACACGCGCCTCAGGCATTTTGAGCACTTGCAGGAACACATCGAGAGCCCCGCCTACCTTGATGCACGACAGACTTTGAAGGGAAAGATCCCAGCTGCAGACGTGGCCAGGTTGTGGGGCGGCCCCAAGAAAGGAAGGCCACTGTCGGATGAGCAAGAGGGCGGCCGTGGGGTTAAGGCGGTTTTGACGTCGTTCGATCTTGCGTTGTTCGCGGGTTTTTCCGCGGAGCCGGTCAGGAACTATCAATTCCACAAAGACAGCCAACAGCTGCCCTTGACGAAAAGCTAGCCTCAGAAGGCAACCCTCAGAGGGGGACCGGTTACCGCTTTGTCAATGAGAGAACCAGCCAGTGTTCTCCGCTGGCGTAAAGCCATGGAGACACGATATGCCAAGCACGTATGTGCCAAAGCTGAGACAGTCCTTCACCTTCAGCACCACCGGTAGCCTCTGTGCGAAGCGCCTGGTGGTGTCCTGGTGCGACATCCGACGGTTCTCCTGCCCAGTATCCTCGAGCGCAGCGCCCTGGCTGTAGACATGGAAGTGCAGGAAATCCACAACACGCTCGAGCGACAGCTCATCAAGAGACGTTTGCACTGGTGCTGGCAGAGGTAAGCTAACCGACTTATTCTCTTCATAGCATCGCAGCCGCACTTCCTGAATGATCCAGGTCCGCAGCGCTGCAATGCAGTGCGGCAGGGAGGCTGTGGTGACAGTGCGAACCGTCTCGCGGAGGGGTTGCGGAAGGGAATCAGTTGCATTCCGCTGGCTGCAGCACTTTTAAGGGCGAGCACAAAGCTGCTTTGGACAAGTTCCGACCTTCCAAACGGTCCTCCACCAGACGCTCCCCAAAGTCAATACAATCAATGACATGCGCAGCTGACGAGATTCAGCCGCTGTGGGTGCAGGAATCAAACTTGCGACCCCAAAACTGGGGCCGTCTCGCGGCCCCAGAAAAGGAGCCGCGAAATGCAGCCAACCTCCTTTAACATATTTTGACTGGCAACTAGAGGACCCCAAAATCGGGGCCGCTTGGCGGCCCCTATTTTGGGGTCACGAATTCCTATTCTGGGGCCCAAACCCAAGCCCGTACGTTCCAAACTGCTACATCAAGGCGACCCGCCCACAGGCAGGCATCCAGTGTGGAAAAATCATTCTCCAAGAACAAGAATTTCCAAACAGACAGCTTGCCGGTGGAAGTGATAGACATGAGAGAACAGAGGGGAGCCACTCAAGCGAAGCCAAAATTGCTTGGATTGTTCGACCCCCACATTTGGAGCCGCGTGTGCTGCAGTTGGTTCGCATCCAAAGTGGACGTCGGCAGCACTGGTGGCCGAACAAGCGTTCCAGACACAGCAGCAAGAACACTTCCACCTTTGAACTGCAGGCGGACTCATAGGACAAGCAGGATCTGGTCTAAACAAGTCAAAGTCCTCTTTCTCAGGCACAGGTACCTTCTAGGAGAACCTTCAACTCCAACCTTGTACGGGTGAGGCCGCGGCGCTTGACGAGACAAAACGAGTGTGGTCACTAATCACTTCTAACAGTTTGAAGCAGACTGAAAAACACCAAAAATCAAATGCCTTGACACAAACAGCGTCTCGAAGAATCCGCTCGTCCACATGTTTCCAGAAATTCAGAAACCACCACGAATCTGTGTGCGGGGGGAGGGAGACGGGTCTGTGTTGCGCCGAGATGCGTAATTGCTGAGCAACGCCTGTGGTTTGTGACAGCCGAATGCACCTCCTGCGCAAAGAGACACGCAACCATAAAGCAATAAAAGACTCCGATTACACGATGGAACTGACTCAAACAGCAAAAAGGGAAATTGAAGTAAGAGGTGCAACCTCCGACAACGAAAAGTGCAGTTCTGTTCTTTTTGAGGGAACGCAACAACCGGTCTGGCAGCAAATGCAAGGCAGAGGCAAAGAAATTTGCAAATGGCTCTGCTAAAAGAGCAAAAAAAATCTGGCAAGAGCCAGACGAGCCCATGTCGTGCATGAGAGTGGAGTTAAGCACCGTGCACAAATTCCGAACCGTCAGCCACACCTCTCGATCCATAACTCTGCACAGCTCAAGAAGTCTTGTTTAGATCTAGTGGAGATACCTTCCAAAAAATTCCACCGCTCTTGTATGATCTGTTCCGGCCGACCTTCTCACCATAACTCTGCATGGATGGATCTGGTCTGTTCAGAAATGCAGAATCACCTCTGCAACAATTTCTCTGTCTTTGTACGATCTCAAAAGCACAGTTATGAGGCTGTCGGACGAGGCCTGCAAAACACAAGTAATGCCAGGTCGGCCCTCCACAAATCTACGGTGCCTAGCCTCTTAAGCGATTCCTGTAACACGGTGCGGGAAGAGAGCAGCCATGACCTTGCCAATCCCACTATCTACTAGTTTCCGACTGCACAAGTGAAGAGCGTGGAAGGTCCATTCCAGTCTTTGTCTAGGCTACACAAGGGGAGCTAAGCGCGGGCGGCGGTAACATCCACCCAGCTGGCAGTGCAAGGAAAGCGTAGGAGCAGGTAGGAGTAGTTGTTGGAGTCCGAAGAACTGCCGGTACATTGGTCAACCAATGCAACCCTCCAACGCGTACCTGGAGCGGCCCGCATGGCGGCCCACGCGAACTCGGTGGGCACCCATGGCACAAAAAGTCGTCACTGGCATGGATAATCTTAACCTACAAGAGAGGCTCAGAAGTTCTGCACAGAGCCAGTCAGGCATGCCAATAGCCCAATCTCCACGGCAGCGGAGGTCGCAACATCAGCCGCGACGGAGCAGAGACGGTCGCAGAACCTTAGCACTCTAGGACATCGCTTCACAAGAATTTTTGAAACCGATTTTCCAAACAACAACAAAGCTATTTTGCCAAACTGCCTTCTTCCCGACATCCATGTCTTGATCTGCACTCTAAGTTCATCACGATCACTTGATGTCGACAACAAGAACCAAAATGAGGACAAAGCAATTCAACAAATGTAGCCAAAACATGTAAGTTTTTAGAAATCCAACATCAAGAACTTTGATTCATAGAGTCTCGCACTTTTCGCTGTCGGAGGTTGCATCTCTACTTCAATTCCCTTTTTGCTGTTTGAGTCAGTTCCATCGTGTAATCGGAGTCTTTTATTGCTTTATGGTTGCGTGTCTCTTTGCGCAGGAGGTGCATTCGGCTGTCACAAACCACAGGCGTTGCTCAGCAATTCCGCATCTCCGCGCAACACAGACGTGCCCTCTTGTGAAAATCCCATTTGACCTTGGATGTCCTGATGTTTTCGACATGCCTGAAGCTGTGAGGAGTGCTTTTGAGCTAGGAAGTGACTGCACGTTCGTTTCGTCTCGTTTCGTTAGTGCTTGAAGTGTTTTACAGACAGCTGCAAGGTGTTTCACTGTCAGTCAGAGCCCGACGCGACTCCGCTTTGGCTCAGCTGCGCGCTCTGTTTTTCCCATCGTAGCGGAGCTCCTGAGGACTTAGAAGGAGCTTTACAGCGCCATGGCCTCTCCCTTGCAAGGTGGGAGTAGTGAGACTCGTGCTCAGAACGTCCCCGTGCCTGAGGAAGGCGGGGACTTCGACCTGTTTGGACCACGACCCGTGGGACCTGTAGGACCTGTGAACAGTCCTGCTGGGTCGCCGACAGCTCAGCAAGCAGCAGCGGCTGCACCTGCGAGTGGTTCTGCAACAGTGCCAGAAGGTGTGAGTGGTCCGGCTGTAGCGCCGGTGGCTCCTGCTCAGTGTCCGGTTCCTCCGAACCCTGCGTTGGGAGGTGAACAACTGCAGCAGTTGATGTTGCAGATGCACGGACGGTAGGCCACGCCGGGCCAATGCTGGAGAAGGCAATGCACAGGGCTGCCAGACTGCATCAACAGTTCGAGCCTCCGGACTGAGAACCTCACACCCAACATGGCATGCGAACTCAGCCAGTGGCGGAGCACTCGATGTGCACCTCAGAAGATGTCGAAGGGCAGCCAGCCTCCGAGCGTCATCGTCATCTGCATATGCATATGGCATGTCGAAGCCTTTGACCGCACACAAGAAGTCGGATACAAGGTGGTAGTCCGAGACGTCTAAAGTCATCATTTGCTCACCTGCAGCGAATGGAGCGAAAACGGCCGCCACTTGCTCCAGCAAAATATCTCATCCGGATGACTCACTACGGGAAGTCTTGCAGCCGCACGAGGAAGCCTTGGGATGCCACTCTCTTTGCCTTGAGCCAATTCCGGAAGCTGTTTCTCTAGGATGCTTGGAAGGGCCTCCTCTGTTTTCAGTTTGTGTTTGCTTCGCTTGCAGGAACCGAGCTACAGCCGTTGTCGAGGAGGTCCAGTCAAGCTAAAAAAAAACATTTTTGGCTCGCGTAAGCAACCCTGCGCATTCGAATGCCAGTAAGGCAGCTGCAAGAGCCTCTAAGTATGCCCAAGTGGTGACAACATCTCCGCTGTGCCGTGTCTGCGCACCAAAGAGTGGAGTACCTGCCAAGAGTTCTACCGTCCGACGCTTCCGAGGTCTGGAACGCGGCAGCGTCGCCAGGTGTGCAAGCTTCGACAGCAGAAGTGGGACAATCTCGGCAGCCCACGCCGCCAAAACCGTGGAGGACAAGCCAAAGCGGCGGCAGAGTTGAATGCCTGCCTTGGATGATACGGTGTGGTTCTTTGCGCCCACTGTGCCTGCCCAGGGCAGCCCTTGCTGTAGGCGCACGCGTGAGTCAGTGGGCGTCATCTTTGTGACGGAGCTTTCCACCGATGCCCAGGGGAGGGTTCGCTAAGAAGCCTGGCTGACTTCATACGGAAGTTGGCATTTTGCCGCAACACATGCGCGGCCGAGGGTCCTGGAGGCCTTTGTTGACGCTTGTGATGAGGAAGGAGGCGGCAGCACCATTGGGGACTCGCAACCTCAAACAGCGTAGTCGGGGCCGCATCGTGATCCCGGGAGCAGGGTCTTGAGCACCCACAGCGCGTAGACCTTGTCCTACCAGACCACCGCTCCATGCAAGCCAGTGGCTTGCCGTAGTGGAAAGAAGACACAGGCGTGCCGTTCATTATGCCGACCAATCCAGCAGCATCGGTTAGGAATATGCGGCAAAGTGTGGCGTGTATGGTCATACTCCTCCAGTGAGTCCGTGTCCGTGAAGAGCCACAAGGTGTGGCAATGCACGACAGCGGGATCTGATACAGCATACCGTGCGAGCAAGTCCAGATTGACCGGCACGGTGGGCTCATGCTCTCGTGGGACTGCTGGAATTTGGGCGAAGGGCAGGTACTCACTGATCGGCAGCTCCTGGAAACCGTAGATCGAGTCAACGGCATCGCTGCTCTTCTCGACTGGGGCACGTCGCGTTCCTCCCGACCGAGCACTCAGTCGGCTGACCAAAAGGCCCACAAAGCTGCGTCCTACTCTGCGATCGCGAGCAAACGAGCACTGGTAAACTGCCACACAGTGCCACAAAGTCGAAGGCTTCCGCAATCGTCAAGGTAACCCGCAATGGAAAAAGGAGAGTCGTCCGTTTCTATGGGGTCACCTTTCTGCACGAAGCGCAAGCTGGGTGTTCGGTGAAATCTGAAGGTGTAAGTGCTCCATTCTCGATATCGCATGATGCCAGGGTCAGTGCGAAAGTGACAAAGAGCGGGTCGATGTCACTAGATGAGATGATCTGAAACATGTCATAGCCAGGGATATTGACGTTGACCGGCATCTCGTTCCACGCACTTGCTATGTTGCAGAGGAGGAGAGGGCCGTGCAGGGGTCGGAAAATGGACGTCGACGTATGTCGACGTGCTGGCAGTGCCAGCCCAAGACGCAAACAATGGGGAGAGTCTGAGGCAAGAGTGTCGATGCATAGTGTCGATGCACAGGCGGCTGCCCATTTTTTCAAGCGGCGGCGGTCCGTCTCTCTCGGGCGCCACTCAGCAGCCTGCGACCTCCAGCCTCCAGGTTGGGGCAAAGAGAAGTCTCGACGCATAAGCAACCAAGGCCGTAATCAAACACCGCCAGCACTTCCATGTAGCACCGACGAGGGACAAACCTGAGGGCTGTGCGACTGATGCAGCATAAAAGGTGCCTGGGCAGACTCCGAAAGCGCGCACGGCGTTGAGACTAGTGTACAGAGCATGCGAGCTGCAAGTTGCATTTGTTCCAGCTCCGGCGGGGCATAGGCGCCAGGGTCTCAATCCATGTCCTCAAAATCAATCGATCCGGTGGAGGCCACGGTTTGACGGGTTCGGCCGAATAAGGCCTTCCCCCCCGTCGGATAGAAGGTCTGCATCCACGGTCCACTGTCAAGATCAGTAGCTCGCCTCCAGAGAAGCAGCCGTTGGTGAGGTGTCCCAGCCAAGGCGTATCGTGCACACCGGAGTCGGCGCCACAGCCTCATCTGCATAAACGCTTGTGTCAAGGCTTCATGGACTACAAAGGGCGGCGCTGGAAACCCCTCAGGCCCCTGACCTCGCTTCCCGCCAGGAGTGGTTACGCTTCCTTTGTCGCCAGGCACAGGCGTGGCGCTGCGTGAGAAGACTCTGTCTGACTGTCTGCCGGTTGACGTCGGCCTGCAATACTCTGACCGCTGGGCCCCCTGGATCTGCTACGGAGCGACGTGCCTGACACGACCTTTTTTTGCAGGAAAGCGTCTATGCGCCCACCGTTTAAAGAAGCTTGTTGTCCCTGCACAGCTCCCTTCCTTTGGGCGACGTGCCTAACACAACCTGCAGGTTGCCGGAAAGCGTTGGTGCGTCCTTACCAACCCTTGGGCATGGACAATTCCGCACTCTCAAAGCCAATTTGGGGAAGTGCACAGCCATTACATATCAACATCAAGCCCAACCTGGTTTAACGCACTCGACGCGATGCGCTCTTGTGCGTAGCCCTTGCGACACCCAAGTGGAAAGCTGGGCTGGCCCGTTGTGCAATCAGCCAATTTGGGGAAGTGCACAGCCATTACATGTCGACATTGAGCCATAACCCCGGACTTGCAACACTACCTCGTCTGTAGCTCTTGCAATACCCACATGATGGAAAGCTGGGCTGTGCCTTCTGCTATTCCCGCTTGACCTTGGCGATGCCTCCCTCCGGAAAGCTAAACCTGGTTTGAAAGAGCTGGATGGCCCCGCGCTTGCTTCTTTGTCCCTAGGCGCTGCTGGCTCTCAGTATCTTTGACCGCCAGAGTTCAGGCTTATCTTTCTCCGTGCGACACTTGTCTTGTTGGATTGCCGGACGGTGCTAAGCAACTCGTGTCTTACGATTGGCCCTTGCGATACCCACTCTTGTCTTGGGAAGCTGGGCTTATTGGTCTGCACCGTGGTGACCCGCCTGATCACCTTCTGCGATGTATGCACTGGGAAGGCATGTCCGGCGGCCCCGGACTTGGCTGCAACACTACCTCGTCTGTGGCCCTTGCGATACTCACATGATGGGAAGCTGGGCAGTGCCTCCTGCTTTTCCCGCTTGACCTCGGCGATGCCTCCCTCCGGGAAGCTAAACCTGGTTTGAAAGAGCTGGATGGCCCCGCTTGCTTCTTTGTCCTTTGGCGCTACCGGTTCTCAGTATCTTTGACCGCCAGGGTTCAGGCTCATCTTTCTTCGTGCGACACTTGTCTTGTTGGATTGCCGGACGGTGCTAAGCAACTCGTGTCTTACGATTGGCCCTTGCGATACCCACTCCTGGGAAGCTGGGCTTATCGGTCATCACCGTGGTGACCCGTCTGATCACCTTCTGCGACGTCTGCACTGGGAAGCCATGTCCGGCGGACAGCTACACATCGGTTCAGCGCACTCGACGCGATGCGCTCTTGTGCGTTGCCCGTGCGATATCCAAGTGGGAGACTGGGCTGGCCCGTTGAGCAATCCTCGTTTGGCCCTTGCGTTGCCCATCCATGGGAAGCTGGGTATGGTTGGCCTGTCGCGTTCTCCTGATGATGGTCTACCGGTGCGCGGCTCTTTGTCACATCGCATACGTTGGGTATCTCCTCAAAACCCACATGTTGGAGAACTGGGATTCTCCGGTACGGCTGCTGTGCAACTTGTTGCCGCTTTGGAGAAGGCCAACTGAGAGCCGCTACACTTAGAAGGTCGAACGATCCCTGCTGGCTAAGTCTGCAAGTCGCGACCTGTTTCACCCGTTAGGATCTTTTTGTACAGTTCTTCATTATCTTCTTGTCTACATTCACTTCTTACTGGGACCGAGTGCTACAGCCGTAGTCGACGAGGCCCGCCCACGCCAAAAAAATTTTTGGATAGAGAGTTTGACGAGGGACATAACCTGAGCAGCTTTAGGGGAACACAGCTCTTTCAAATCGCTTTCTTGGGCAGGAGACGCTGGAGCAACGTCTGGCGCATTTGCGGGCTCGCAAGAAAGCACTTAAGGAAGAGAGCAAAGCAACCCAGAAAGCCTTGAAAGTCGCAAAGCAGAAGAAGCAGAGGCTGGACAGCTTGCAGCATGGGTGGTTGGGATCGTCTTGAAAGTGCAAGACTTTTGAAGCATGTGAAAGAGCTGAGCACAAGATCTCCAAGAGATCCTTCGCATGAAGGGTAACTCCTAAACGTGTGAGTTTTTCTGGTAAGCTGAATCGTGCGCGACATGTGCGTGCAGTGCGGCTGGATGCAGCCCAATGGGCGAGCAGGTGCCTCAAGTGTAAGCCTGGGGAAAGAGAACAAATGTTCCTACTCTGCCGTGGTGCGCAGTGGAGCAACGCATTCGCTCAAGCAGGACATGATTCTTTACATGACTGCTGTTACCGCCAAAGCTTTTTGCTCAACTCTGTGGTCTTTGTCTCTGTGAAGATGGAGGCCCTTGCCGAGGCCTTCCGTGTCCTCTGAAACCAAAGCTTTTCTAGGGGACGGGCGACGGGTCCCAGACAGTACGTTAAGAGGACAAGCTTTCACACGTGCTGCAGTGTTTGTCAGTGTAAGCTGTACAATGGAGCCTCGCGCAAAGCGACCTCCAGCTCAACAGCAGACCGTCAGAAGTCTCAAGACAACAAACCCAAAGCAGAGCTCCCGCAGCCGGACAATGGCCTGCTGAGCTCGCCCACAGAAACATGAAAATTCAGCGACACACAAAATGCCGCATTCAATCGTTCAGAGACCCGCTCTTCAACGTCAAGAGAAAGAAGCAGAACATCGCCTGGTAACCGATACAGTATTCGTTTCGTCCTCAACGCCATTGCTGTCCAACCGTGTGCAGCTTTTCTTTGGTGTGTGTGCAGAGGGATCCTGCCTCTTGACAAGGGAGGCCCCCGAAGACGAGCATGAGGATTTTCGGTGCTCTCTCCGGAGGCGCCTCTTTTTGGCAATCTCTCAATGTCCCATGATTTCAGCCCTGTCTGAGCGCCAGCGCACAGTGCCCCAAGTTTCTGTACTCTCTCAGTCCTGGAATGCTCTCACAGCGCCTGCGGCACCCGGCCTGAAGCTGCTGCGATATATTGTACTCGGGCAAATGACTGCTTCCTTGCGAACACGGGCCGCTGCGGTGCTGGAAGCTTGGCCGCTAAACCTCCCGGCTGCCACAGGCGATCGGCAAACGCCCAAAGGGGAGCGGGGCCAGTGAGCGGGCAGGCCCGATTGAGCGACTTCGCCGGCCAAGTCATGTCGCAGCCACATCGTCTCACTTTACAGGTGTTAGTTTCTTTAGTTTGATCTTGTTGTTTATTACTGGGCCACTGGGACCGAGCGCAGCAGCCGCTGTCACCGAGGTTCTACGCCAAAAAAAAAACGAAAAACGGCTGGTCTCTTTCCAGACCTCAAGATGTCTTTTTCCAGACCACGCGATCTTCTTTGCTTTTTGTTCGACATCCGCGGTCCAAAAAAAGACCTTGATTTTTTTCGGCCCCAAGCAGAGGCCAGAAAAAGACAAGTTGGAGGTGGAAAAAAGATCCTTTGTTTGTCGTGTGTGTGTGTGTGTGTGTGTGTTTTCATTGTTTTCATTCTTATTTTGATGCTTTTGCGCCCTAAAACGATAGTGTGACTTCTCCTTCCTTCGTGTTGGAAAGCGTTTTTTTGATATTTTTCGATGACACGCTTTGATTTCTTTCGTTCGCTTTCAGCCCCTAAAAGCGATTTGGTGCTTCTTCTCCTTTATTTTTTTTTGTGTGTGTGTGTGTGTGTGAGAAGTTAAGTATGGTTAAGTTAGTTTTTGTGCAGTTTGCGTTGCAAAATTCACATTGTGGCGCTCTTTGTTGTGTTGTTTGATATGTCATGTGTGCGTGCTTCTATCTTTGCAGAGGTCAGAAAAAAGACATTAGAGGCCCAGAAAAAGATCCATCGGGGTTCGAAAAAAGACACGGGGTCAGTTACGAGATATTTCGGGGCCGAGAAAAAGACGGCTTAAATCGTAGAGTGGAGGTCGAAAAAAAGATCGTAATCTTTTTCTAGACCTCGTCGCGGGGCTGAAGAAAAGATGGAGGTCGGAAAAAAGACATGCCGGGGTCGAATCAAGATGGACCAAGCGCGGGGTCTGAAAAAAAATATTTCGGGGTCGAAAAAAAGAGCAACCCATTTCCAAAAAGAAAACACGAAACGTCAAGTCGAAGAGCACTCGGTTCATCTGCCGGAGCCGGCACACTCGGAGTGGTAGCCTCCACCTTGATCACGTTGGCTGCGCTTGCAGCTGGTGCCGCGGCTTGCAGGCTTGCTTCTCAGAGGTTGTGAAGCCATCTGGGAACCTGCTCCGATTTTCTGAAACAGTGTTCTTTTTCTGGCATGGGAGGGGTCTTGTTGCTGGTCTTTGCCACCTGCATCTTGAAAACTCTTTGCAAAGACGCTTTCGTTGATCTGGCCTTTCGCAGCAAGTTGGATGTCTGGATCTGTTGGAAGCTACGACCGCTCAGCGTGCCACCGTGGCTTGTGCGACAGTCGGATTTTGATGTGCCTCCGCCTTTGATCGCCTTTGTGGACGTTCGCCGGCCTTGGCAGCTCGTTCAAAAATGGAGGGTTGTTGCTTGCACGATGAGCAAAAATTTGTTGGAGAATTTGACCGTTGTTTGACGACAGTGGGAGCCTTGCAATGGACTTCACCCGTCCTGAGCGGCTTTTGGGCGACTGCTCACTTGCCGTCGTTTTTTTGCGCTGAACGGCTCCTGCTGACCAAGTCAACGCACGCCGCAGTTAGTTTACTGAACTCTTTTCTTGGGTTGGAAGCGCTTCCGTTTCCCCGCTGTTTTCTTGTGTTTGTTGTGATTGATGATTTTTTGAGTGGTTTCAATTGGGTTCAAAAGCTTTAAGTGTCGGATGCGCCGCTTAGCGAGGTTCCACAGCCTGGCAAAGCTGATTCAAGAAATCAACCGCGAAGTTCCTTTCTTCTAGATGCCACCATTCAACATAGTTGCCCCTTACAGTCTTTATCATTATCATATCATGTTGGCCCTGTGCTTGACCGTCAGCAAGATTTGCTGCGGAGCGCAGCACCGGTGTGTCTTTTTGTTTTTTTTTTGCAGGGGGTTTGAACGAATTCCTGACTCTCCTCCAAGAGCTTGAGTGAGAGCTTCTTTCGAGAATTGGAGTTGAGAAAACCCCGACAAGAGTTGAGAAGACATTCTTGCAAACTTCGCTCTTGAGGCATTTCCTTTTGCCCTTTGGTTGTTCCTTGAAAAAACGTGCCGAATCGAAACCAATTGTGTTCGTTGCTCGGAGAGTGAATTTCAATTCAATTAAAACTCATGTTGCCAGCTGCATTGCAATGAAAACGCATGCACAGCAAAACCAAAAGGACAATGTTGCAAAACAACTGAGTACGAGAAGTTAAAATCACGAATATGTTCGATGCTTTCACAATTCAAGACAAATTGCCATGCGTGCGATTTCATCAGAAGTAGACAGTTTGCATTGTTTCGGCATGAATTGAAGCGCTTCCAGAACTCGACGTAAGATGGATGTTTTGGACTGCTCCTGTTTCACATCCCGAAGTCCCATCTGGCCTTCTTTTTGGCGTTTGGTTGGATGAAGCCTGATTCGCTTTGCTGTTGTTTTGCGCTTTTGCAGATAGTGCCCGTGTGCGCTGGCGTTGCATACTCTTCGGTCGATGTGATGCCTATTGTGCTGCCAATGCGCGCGGTCAATCGAGAAATCAGGCATTCTCTCCACGACAGTG
Source organism: Symbiodinium sp. CCMP2592 (assembly GCA_905221615.1). NCBI lineage: Eukaryota > Dinophyceae > Suessiales > Symbiodiniaceae > Symbiodinium > Symbiodinium sp. CCMP2592. The sequence continues at coordinate 109,035 of CAJNDT010000381.1, read as the reverse complement.
TGGGTCAGATAGCAGCTAGCAGTATGAATACATGATACAACGAAAGTGCATGTCTTTGTGGTCAGCACATGCCATTTTTGGGACGAGATTGAAGTGCGTGTTGGCGCATTTGAAGCCCATCCTCAGTCCGTGCATCCCGCATGTATTCGTCGATAGTGTGCCAGATCCCGTACAAAGATTTACACCCAATATGTAAATCATTTGTAGTGTGTTCATCCAGCCCACATGCTTCCACGACGGAGCTGGTTAGGAGTTTGTGTTGCTTTGCACGCTACTCAGAGCACTCCGCGCAGAAGCCGGACAACATTCAACGGTTTGTTCTGGTAAAGGTACGTGCACGTGTGGCGATCACACCGAAAGATTGTGGACAAACTTGAAGGGGCGTCTTACGAGGAGCGTTTTGAGGTTGACTTTGCATCTGAGCCCCGTGGTCGAAGAGGAGCTTGCAGCGCCACTGCTGGATGCGACCAGGTTCTTGGGAGACTTAATGCATTGTTGCAATGGCATGTCATTGAAATGCAGGTACACCTTGCAAGCAACACCGGCTGCAGAGCACCGTGCTTGCAGCTATGCTTGCCGCTTGAGAAAGTGATCGACACGAAACGCAATTATGCAGGCGAAAAATCAATGCAATGGCGACACCACCGAGTTGGTCTGGCAAAACGGCAGTGCTCGTGCATGATGCAAGGTTTTGCCCTTACAATCGTCGGCGAAAGGGTGTGTTGCATTTTGGGGCAATATTTGCGGAGGTTGAGGATAGTGCCCCGGCAGCACACTCGCCTGCTTTGGGGGTAATGTAGGTGAATGCAGTTTCGGTGCCCGTTGTTTAGCAACATCCGCAGCTTTCTGAGGAAACGTGGTCCATGGTGTGGTCCCTACTCCGTGAAAGCGGACATCGAATAGTGGCCGCCGATTTGCCGGGTCATGGGCTCGCCGCTGAGATTTGGTTTGTTCGTCAAAGCTCGAAATTTAGTTTTAGTGCTTTCAAAACAACCCTGCAATTACCGATGCCGACCGATGCCACAGTCAGTACCGTGATGCATTGTTGCGATGTCGTTGTTGATGCATTCCACTCGTCACTTGCATGGCAACAGCATGAGGCACACGCAAATTCAACACGCAGGCCCGTGAACCAACTTTCTGCGTTGGGCATCGCTTCAGCACCATGCCATGCAAGCTGGCCTTGACATCCTGGAACAACCAGGTTGGGTGAACACGTCGCCAACGTTTGAGACACCAACCCCATTCAAGGTCGCAGGCTTGAAATTGTGCAAAATGCGGTGAAGTCAAGTTCAACTCGACCGATCCGACCATTGTTCTTGTTTCAAGCATCTCCATGTTGTTTGCAGCGGGTGGACCTCTTCCAAGGGAAGCAACAAGGGAAGCAACGAGGTCACGTGTGTGCACGTTTCAGAGCCGCGTGCCCCATTGCGCACTGGATCGCCGCGCGCAAATATCCAGCAATGCTTGATGTTCGACGAGAAGCTTCGCGACCAAGCTTTGTGGCGTCAGTTTGGGGGTGTGCCCAACAGCTTGACCGCGTTGACCGCGTGTGCGATTTCACCGAAGCAGCAGGACCGAGCCGATTGCCACTGCAGGATGCCGGCAGCCGTGCATCGTATGTTTGGAACGAGAGTCGGGTAATATCGAGTCAGTGTGCACGGAGCGGCGAAGCAGTAAAAGGCACAGCAAAAGGCGCATGCATTCCAGCGGACTTGCGGAAGCTGAGTGCAGCAGGCAGCGTGGTGATAGCTCACGGCCCCCGCGTGAGGTGCAGACACCACTGGCTCGCGAAAGGCTTTTTCGACGCCGAGGTGCATACGGGTTCTCGTGTCCACACACCACGAAGATCCATCAAAGCGAGAACACGCGTTCGAGTTTCGCACCAGTCCAGCCAAGGGACTAGGCGTGTGGCGGGGGGATGCACGCGAGATTCAGCATGGGTTTGTCTGGTTGGGCACTCTCATTGGCCACCCGCGCTTTGTTGCCGCCAGCGCACATGCATGCCTGCTCGAGGAGGGACGGTGACTGCATGAGCTTCCCTCGTTGCCTATAACTTCCATTGCGCGTCGCTTTTTCGTGCTATGTGTGATCCGCCGCGTGCCGACCACCAGTTGCGCACCCTCCCCCTCCCGCTCTCTGTGCGACCATGACGATGCCGTCTGGCGACGCCTGTTCGCGTTGCTCGGCGAGGAGGACATATAGACCCCAAGGTGGCCGCCGTGCGCCGCCTTGCATTGCTGCCTTCGCGCCCGGGAGGCTTGGGCTTGCAGTGCGCCGCACGCACTGCCTCCTGCATGCTTGGCTGGTTGGGCCGACTGCCTGCTTTGCTCGCTCGTCGCCCCGATGCTGCGGCCCGTTGAATTGCCGAGGTCACCCAAAGTCCTGCTTCGGCCGCGTGCCTGCGCGCTGCTGAGGAGGCTGGCCGTGCATTTGCCCGCAGCGACTTACTCAAGGCTGCAAGGGCCGCACCATGCAATCTGCGCGAGCTTGGCGAGAGGTGCCAGGGCCGGCAGCATCAGCGTTCACCGCTGCAGCCTGGCTCAGCGCCACCCCACTGCGCCACCCCGTGATACCCCGTGCGAGGCTGGTTCAGAGCGCTCCTGCGTGCCGCCCTGCGCAGCGCCGCTAGCCAGGGCTGGCTGCGCCCGCGGTGGTGCCTAAGCAACGTTGTTGGGCACGCCATACATTGTTGGAGCCATTCAGCTCCGAGCGCTCGGGGACGTGCTGCACGAGGAAGTTCCCCCACCCGGAGCTGCTGGGTCCGTAGCTTGCAGTTGCTCGGGGACCCGGACTTTTATGTGCAGCTTTTGAAAAAAAAAACCGGCTGTTTTTTGCGCAGTGTGTAGTCCAGGTAGCGTACTGGCAGCGTGGATTGGTCGTGCAGGCCGGAAGCTGCTGCGAGAAAAGTTGCGACTGAGGAAATCGGGGCGAACCCTAGAGTCGTCCGCACATTGAATTTCGCACGCGGACGGGCAGAGGCGTGACAAAACTTTGGTTCTTCCGTTGATCTGAAATGTGCACACGTTGCAAGTGAACCCTGGTGTGCGCGCATGTGTGGGCAGGCCGGCACGTGTCTCCTGTCCATGTTTGCTGCTTGGGATTCGCCCGCTGTAGTCATCACCCCTTCTGTGATGGGCGCAATGCCAGTCATCAAGAAAATCCAGCAGGCCTTGCCGCTTTTGTGCTGGTCATTCAGACGCTGGTGCGCATGCTCTCCTTCATTGCGCTGCGCAACGTGCCTTGAGAGAAAGGTGGCGTTCTCGAGCTCGACCGCGGTAATTACCCGCTCAGCTTGTGAATCTTGTTTAGCACCTCCGCAGCCACCAACCGTGCCCGCGAAACCGCAAACAATGTATGTTTTGTGGCCAGTGTATGTTCTGGCACTCAGGCACAGGAGATGTGTAAGCACAAACACTCTGCGTCGGACATTTGTGAGCTGCTTCTGAATGAATAATTGGGCGGTGTGGTCCGGCTTGGGAAAGTGGACATCGTTATGGGTTGCAGAATGCTAGCTTGCTAATGAAAATGCATACGGAGGCATCGCAGGACAAAACGGAAGGGCCAAAAATCGGTTTCTTTTTTTCCAGCGGCCACTCGGCAGCTACCCTCGTGGGCATTAGCGAATGAAGTACATGTACAGTGCGGGTCGCTCGCGGAGCTGTAGGAGCTGAAGGCCGAGTGGTGCCTGAGCAGTGGCTGTTGCACACCACTGCGCCGGGGATCCCAGCCGACGATCGGCGCTGGCTTGACTTCGTTTTGTATGGCGCCTCCAGGCGCGGCGAAGCGCGGTGCTGCGACGTCACCTTGCGCGTGGATGGGCGCAGCCAGGAAGCCGCGATCGCGACGGCTATCGAAGTCGCACGGCGCCGCAAGTTCGCGCGGTACCCAGAACTCGCTCGGCACGGGCCGCAGCCCTTCGTGGTGCTGGCATGCGAGGTCGGCGGCCGCTGGTGCAACGAGGCCCACGACCTCCGCCGCCTCGTGCGAGCGCGGTCTCTGCGAGCTCCATCCACGCTACGCGCTGCAGACACAGCAGGCTGGCGATGCAGGTGGTGGTGCTGGGTGGCACTTGGCGAGCACCGGCGCAACCGGGTAGCGATGGGCAGCCGACACTCAGGGAAGTCGTCGAGCTGGCCGAGCCTGCGCTACCTTCCTTGCTGCCGCTGCGTGCCCCATAGCCGCACGTCTGGCGCCGCTCGTAGGGACAATAGCTGCCCGACCTGACCACTTTTTCGCAGACGGAAAAAAGGTGCGGAAACAACAAAAATTACGTTCAGCCTCCTGTAAATGTCATTTGTCGGCAAATGCGCTTGACGACCGCAGGTCGTCATGCTCCCGAGGCTTTCAGCCGTTCTAGCTGGTGCACCATAGCTGATATCCAATCGTAAGCTTTTGATTTTATAGCAGAATAGTGTTCTGCAATGCAACGGAGTGCGCATGTCTGCTTTCTGTTCTTCTTTTTCTCGCCCCTCACGCTGTGTTTCCCTGTTTGCTCCCCTCCGGTCTGTGTGTCTCTCTACGCACGTGTTCTGTTTGTTTTGGCTTTAGCTGCTGCAATTTCTGGCGCGTGCCAGGGGTTACCTATTCCGCTTTCTGTTCTTCCTTTCCCGGCTTTCTTTCTCTCTCTCTCTCTCTCTCTCTCCCTGTTCGTGCCTCACCGGTCTGTCTCGGTGCACTGACGTGTCCGGTCTTGTCTTCTGACGACGACTGTGGCCACGCCGAACGATTTCGCCGTAATTTCCGCAGTCTTGGCAGGTTCACAGCACCTTCCCCCCTTGCATAGGGTGTGTGTTTGGAAGCCATGGTGTTGACCTGAAGTTTTCGGGAACACGTGCAAAGGGGGCAGCGAACATGTGTGGAATGCGTTACTTCCAAAGACCCTCCAGACTTACTGTGATCTGACCGCAGAGGCTGCCCTAACATCGGATCACACGGATTGGAAGCGCCTTTTGCAGCGTGCGCATTGGACACCCATGCCACGAGAAGGCCGTCAGGCACGTGTCGGGGCTGCCTCAGCAGCTGCGCCGTTGCAGCCCCCCTATACACGCCCAGCAGCGCTGATTTGGGCGATGTCCGCTGCAAGAGTGACAAAGATCGCTGGACTCGGGCAGGAGAGCCGGCGCGGATAGGACGCCAAGCCACCATATGTACTGTAGCCGACCACAAGCTCTTCAGCACGTGTTCTTTCATCAAGTGCAACAAGGCGTGTCGAAAAACAGGGTCGTGTAACCTGCGCAACTTCGGGCGGCTTATGTCTGCTCCGTCGCAAATTATCTAGGGCTGCAGGGCCTGCGGCTTCGCCAGCCTCCTGCTTGCAAGCACTGCAGAAATATATCAAGGTTTTTCGCCAATTTTGGAGGACGGGAATCCTGCTGCAATGCGCACCCTTTGACCTCGCGAAAAACACCTCACCGGAAAACCAGGATGGTGAGCGCACGAGGGCGGACTGCGTCAGACCGGCCGAAGCGCCTAAAAGCGTACTTGCAGTTACTTCTACACGGAATTCTTGACATTCCCGCCCACGATCCATTCAACACTGCAAGCTGGTCGTCATTGGATGTGTCGAGTGCAAAAAACTCTTGAGTGCTTCTTAGGAGACACGAGTAGACGGCAACAAAACACAGCCGTGCGAGCACCTTCCTTTCATAGCATAAAAAGAAGCATCGCAGACAGGTTTGTAGGTCCGCAGACATTTGAATCGCCACTTGTTGCAAGCGTTCAGGGTTTGTGTACGTTAAGGAGGAGCGACCTGACGGCTGGGTCGTTGGAGATGGAGTCGCTTTGCCAGGACATCGTGCGAGTCGGATGCTGGGTGTGGCGGTGTTGTGATGATGAATTGGTTTGTAATGCGGAACGCTTTACCAATGCTTGCTGAGGTTTTGGATTTCTTTGACGTGCGTGACGGTGCTCTTGTCGGACATGGTGTTGGGGGTGACGTGGATGCAAGTAAGTGTTCACCGTTCGATATTTTGTCCATCTTGTATCCCGAGGCTTCATAGCCATCCAGTACATGCTGAATAATCCCAAGCATGCCAGGTGGAGGACCGAAGCAAAGTCGACATCAGACGTAGGGTATCTTGACAAAAAAGCTCTCCCTCAAGGCTTCCGCATGGATTTGTATGCATTGCGTCCCGTGCCCGGGCTGCTTGTTCAAAAGAACTCGATGTGACTGTGTGAGTGAACCATGCGTCCTCGAGGTGTTCTGCAGGCAACCTTCAGGAAACCGTCGGCCATGACTTGCTAAGGTTGGCAGCTCAGTGGGGACTTCATTGAGCGACGTTGCCATGCAATATCTGAATTCCTCGACGAGGCAGTTGTCGAAATTGTTTGCTGTTCGGAGCTAAGCTTGATGCCTGCATAGCGTATGTATGCTGCATGCTGTGGCCGAGAGCACCAAGTGCCGAGGTGGTTCACTTGCCAGAAATCGTTTCATATTTCGATTTGTTCGGAGAGGCACATGTACCAGTGTTCCATCTCACGGGACCAAGATCCAAGCTCTCTTCTTGCCACACAAAGGTCTCAATGTCCAAGCGGCTGGGTGCCAATGCCTCCTTTGCAGCCGTTCGGGTTGCTTTAGAGGCAAGGGCTCAAGGACCAGCCTGGCCTGGCGGCTTGGCGCAAAAGCAACAACCTTTCTACCAACCTGCCTTCGAGGCAAGCCGAACTGCAGCCAGTGAGTGGGCAATGCGAGCACTGGCCGCATTAGAGTCGGACTATCAAATTCGTGGCTGAGCAGTACAGTCGCACTGCAGGAAACCTCACTGACATGCAGTGGAACTTCGATTTGCATCCCCACATTCCGGCTCTGACTTTGCCTAGTGCAGAAGCCTCAAGCAACAGACCGTTGGATGTGCATCCATGAGGGCTCTTCCGAGGCCGTGCTTCTCAGCTCGGATGACGAGCGGGTACCGCGATTCTGCTCAGCTTATGTCAGCCCACTACTGAGACAAAACGATTCTGCTGCAAACTAGGCGCCCGACTGCATTGAAAGATGGCTTCGAAGCAACCGGATCTTTGCGTTGGTCTCCAAGCTCTTGCTTCGCTTGGCCCAGACTTGTTTGTGAGATTGCAATGGAACGCCCAGGGGCATTCAAGCTCTTGCAAGATGCAGGCCGCATCCCATCAGTTTCGCCGAGTGGCAGGTCACTTGAAATGTAAATCATGAGGCCATTTCCTGCCGCTGACGAGCTTGATTCTTGGCTGCTGCGGCAATACATCTTCGTGTATGATGAGGGAGCACATTTACTGAGCCTTTCCGCGCAGGGGCTGACGAGGTTTCACAGATTGTGGCAACGGCACTCTCTGGCTAGACGGCAGAGGCAGTGCTTGCCGCATTTGCGGATGCGGCTGCGATTCCAGAATCCAAGCTGTTTTCCCACAGGGCCCCAGCATGGCGGGCATTGTGGACGTGCAGATGATGTGCAGGAAGGAGGTGGGCATGGCATGCAGCAGTCAACAGTCTATGGAGCAAGTTTGGCTGTGCATCGTTCCGAAATTCAATGCATGAGTTTGCCGCTGACGGCCCAGACTTCGCCAGGTATCGATCTAAAGTTTCATGCACATACATGTAACACCAGTCAGCAATGCCTATACGCATTGTCGCTGTTGCCTCAAGCTCTTGAGCGTACTGTAGAGTTCTGGTTTAGATGATGTCTTTCGGCAGGTTAGTGTCATAATCTAATTCGTTGATGGCCGCTCTGACGTGGAGCTTCTCAGCGAAGACCCCCCCATCGCCGGTACCGGAAGGAGATGAAGAGGTCAAGAACGTTGTGTCAAGTTTCCGCCACGGCGCGGCAAATCCAATGTGTATGGAGGTGAGCCCGTTACACGGCGAAAGGCAGACTGTCACCACCGTTGAGTCAACATCACGTCAGATAATGGCAGACCACGGCCAGGCTCAAATATCTGTATCAAGCGGAACCTTGCAACCTGGAGGCTCGGGAAGGGTTTGCTGAGCTCCCTCGGGCCTCCAGCCTGGAAGTGCGCAGGCTTTGTCTGGAGAATCCACCGATTGCAACTGCAGCAAGACCAGCGCATCTTCCTCCCAAGGTGCAGCGAATCTGTTCGTGGTTGTGCCCAGGTTGATGCTACCTGTACCAAAGACACATGGCCAACAAAAAGAGTACGGAAATCTTTTGTGTCTTCATTTGCTGTCGCAGCTGCTCCCGTTGCCTTTGATTTTTAGCTGTCTGCTTGCTGGTGCTTAGTTGGTGCTGGCTCACTGCTGACTGCTGCTGCTGCAGCTACTGTGGCTTCCATCACCTTCACCACCAGCAGTACCAGTGTGTAAGTAATTGTAAGTACCAGTACCAGTACCACTGCCACTGCCACTACCACTATGCCGCTACCACTACCACTGCCAATACCACGACCACGACCACTACCACCACAACGCCTCCTCCTACTTTAAAATTAATGCTCCCACTACTGCTACTACTCTTACTACTACTACTACTACTACGATGACTTACTACTACTACTACTACGACGACGACTACGACGACGACTACGACTACGACTACGACTACGACTACGACTACCATTACTACGGCTACTACTACGGCTACTACTACGACCATTACCACTACGACGACGACTACTGCTACTACTACGGCTACTACTACGACCATTACCACTACGACGACGACTACTGCTGCTGCTGCTACTACTACGAATACTACTACTACGACGACGACTAGAGGCATGCCATCTGGGTGACAAAAAGTAGTACTACCAGTAGTACTAGTACGAGTAGCGCTAGTAGTACTACGAGTATTACATGTATTACTTGTGAATATCTGCATGAGTAGTACTACGTGTACTACTGCTACTACTACGAAATCCTTGCTCGTTACACAGGGTTCTGTGCGAGCCAAAGCGCATGCAGAGCTACAAGGTGTTCATCCGGACTATTGGAAGGCTAGCCATTGCTGGTGCGTTCCAGGCGGATCGCAGATTCGATCTAGATCTGCTGGATGCCAAATGAGCACAAGAGGATCTTGGCATCTAGCGCCTCGGAAGCGCTTGTTCGAGCTTCTCACCAGTAGTCGTCGCTTGGTGGAAGCTCAGGGGGTGCTTGCAGCTGCATGTGGCAAGTCCGGCACTGCCGCGTTTCGAAGCCGGACGCCTCGCTTCCAAGCTCGCGAGCCCTGCCAGGTCTGCATGTCAGAGTCGAGAGATGTCGAGAGAGGTTTCTGAGGCCGGGAAGTCGTGCCAGGTCCGGGCTCCGCAGGCTGCGCAGGCTCCGCGGGCTCCGCTCCGGGAGCTCCATCCGCGCTGCGAGGCGCTGTACCTGGAAGGTCGCTGCCGGCACTTGAGGCCTCGGGCAGATGCCAATAAATGGAAAGTCTGAGTGATCTGGAGTTCCAAGGCGAGAACAGGGGAGCACCGGCAAGGAGCAAAAGCCGCCTGAGCTGGTGGACACAAAGCCGAAGTGCAAGGCTCCGCCTGCATCGGGAAAGGCTTGGGCAGAAGAAGTCCTCCGACGACACCAGCAGCGGCTGCAGCAGCGAGAGGAGATGCGGCGCTGCAAGGCCTGAGTTGTTTTGACTTTGACATGTCTGAAAACCTGTTTTGTTGAGACCTTGAATCAGGCAGAGCAGCGTGCAGAAGAGGTCCCGTTCTGCCGTACCTCGTGCTTGTGCTTGTGTCTCGGTCATGAACATGACTGGCCCACCGCCGGGCAATCGGCAGGATCTAAAGGAATGCTCATTTGCACCGAAGCTCGTCTCACGAAGCCATGTTCAGCTGCAGATCAGAAAGGCCGGGGTGGTTCGAGCTGGTTCCGCAGAACTTGCAGCTTGCAGTATTTTTGGCATCAGGGGCGGCGACAGCTTGAGCACTTAGCGGAGCAGCAGCAAGCAATATTCTTTCGTCTCGACCGTTTACGAGACGAGGACGACCAGATGCAGATTGCACCCTGGATCTGCACGGTGTGTACCCAATGCATTGGGACAGGAGGTTCGTGCGGCAACTGCCAACCGGTCGGTTGACAAAGAAGAAAGGCTCGGCAGAAATCTTGCAGCCAAAGTGAGCACCCTTGAGCACGAACATGTGAGGAATCGCTCTCTGCTTCTTGGGGAGCTTGCCCAAGTTGATGACGACGCCCATGATGTCATCAGAAGTTTGGTCAAATTGGGGATTCCGAGCGTCCCTCGCCGAGTGCTTCAACTACACTGTTTTGGAGGTTCAGTGTAGCAGACACCTCCGACCTGCCTCCGACTCCAGGTTCTTGAAGAGCCAGATCCTGCGACACTTTGCCCTCAGTACGATTCGGGGCTCCTCCGCCGGCTGCGAATGGAAAATGCATGGGGCTTCAAGGACCGGAGAGGGCACAAAGAGCTGTCATACGGGAGGCAACATCACGTGCAGATTTTCTGGAGGAGCTGGCGCCAATTCGAACTGCAGGTCCATTGCCTCCAGCGCAAATCTGATTTGCCAAGCGACGGTCTAGTCAGTGCTCACAAGAGACTCACGAGTCACAGGCAAGTGTGGATTTGCGTCCGAGGCTGTGCATTTCCGGATGCACCAAATGTAGTGCAATAGTTTTTTAGGTTAGAGTCAGAGACATCACGGAATCGAGTGACTTGATCTGTGTGTCGTGTACAACGGCCAGCCGTGTTAGACGACGTGAACGGCCCAAAAGATGCGCCGCTGCAGTCATGCGCAGATTCATCCCAATCATCTTTCGCTGCAGTCACGTCGCAGGTGAGGATGAGGGCGACGCGGCAATGCGACCAAGCACAAAGGAGGGCGGAAGTGATGGAAAGCATCACTTTCCCGCAGATGCAAGCAGTGATGAACCGCGTCCGAGCTTTGCACCTCAAGCCCCCAGTCCGTTGAGTTTGCCGGAGTTTCCTTCAACTAGTCTCATAATTCCCTGACCTATTGGTGCAATCTTCATCCGGCATTGTCCAAGCTGAGAGTCGAAACTCGATCATGAGACTGGCTTGCTCTGGAGATCGTAGCTCCAGCCCAAAGAAGCTCTGCTCGCATGTGCCGGTTTGTCTTGAGCAGATACTCGTAGCATGCCCGCCGCGACCCTGATCTGAACGGTTTGCCGATGTTTGCTGTATGGATCGGCTCCAGGTCATGCAGTCACGCACGCATGGGAACGTGCAGTCACCCCACCACAGCAGGTTCGGTTCTCGACAAGAGCAGTCTGTGCCTTTGAATGCCGGATGCGCCCCAATCGCTGCAACCTGCCACCTCCTTTCGAGCCACTGGGATTTGGAAAGATTCAGCCCTGTACCCATCAGAGCATGACGAGCTAGCATATCACAGTGGCGCAAATTTTCTCAGGCCCGTCGCGGTGGCCGGGTGGAGCTTTCCACGCAGCTTGGTTGCATTTGTCGTGGCCGTGTCAGAGTGGAGCTTTGTGACACGTCGCAAGAAGCCACTGCAGGGAGGAAGATTTGGAAGATCTGCTAGCGTCTGCAACTCAGCCAGTACTGTTAGAATGCTTGACCATTCGTGGCCCCAGCCTTCTGGGTTTCCAGCCCTCGAATCTGCCAACCTTCAGCTTCCACCGTGCCAGCCTCCCTCCAGCTTCCCGCCTCCCAGCCTTCCAACCCCAACCTCGTGTTCTGTCTTCTGTATTCATGATTTGGGGTTTTGGAGTGGCTTTTGTGGCCGGCTTCTGGAATTTCTGCGTTTTTGGACTTTCTAGAAGCCAAGCATAGCCAAGCCGAGCTGGCTTCAGGTTTCTGCCGTTGCTGCTTTGCAGGCTCTTTCCAGATTAGAATAGCGGTACGAGCAAATGTAGTGACTAGAATGCCGAGTACCAGTTACTGTCCTCAGTGCCTGAAAATGGCACGGCAGAGGCACAGAGAATAACAGGAAAAGCGCAACAGGTCGGGGTTGGGGTTTCGAGCCCCGACCTTACTGTGCCAAGCAAGCAAGCGAGCGAGCGAGCAAGCAAGCAAGTAACCGTGTTTATCACAGCAGAACCACCGCATCCCGCTGAAGACACGTCGGGTCAACATCGTTGAAGGCCTTCCAGTCGTTGCCACCGTTGAATTATGCCACACGTGAAATGTTTTGAAGGCCACATTGCTGGCCCCACGTCGCGGAGATTGCCAAACTCAGAGGGCCGCAGTGGGCAGCGTCACCTGAATCAATAAGAGCCTCGTCATCCGCCAAGCACTCCGCCTCTTCTCCTCTATGCATCCACCACGCCAAGTGGCCGACTGTGGTCCTCAAAGAACATCACCGGCTCAGAAGCAGGGCAACACAAAAGCAGAAAGTGGATCAGAGCGCCTCCATTTCTGCTTCGCAGGCTTGAGCGAGGATAGATACGCCAACAAGTAATGGGGGCATCGCTAGTAGTAGCAGCGGTCAAAACGGCAAAACTCTAGTAGAACTGTGTACATGAAGTTGTACCTATCCAGACCCTTGGAGACTTCCTTGACGGTGCCAGTATATGATCAAGGAAGATGTCTTTGGTCAGCAGCTGCGTTGCAACCCAGCCCTAGACCAAGAGCCATTCCAAGAGCTCCGCTGAGGACTTGAAACGCACCACCGAAACGCACGAGGCATTCCCGCACGAACATGACTTCGGGAAGCACAATATCCGAGTTTGGACAATTCGTGTGGCCTTCGACCATTGGACGATATACACAAAAAACGGGAGCGTGGCGGAAGCGCTCTACATCAAGTTCGCGGCCAGGCTAGTGGATGTTAGTTGGATGTTACGATGAGTTTTGATTCCGGGACCGGTGCGGGACCAATGCGGTTTTAGTCTGGAAAAACCAATTGCAATTGGCATCCTTGCTGAGTGTCTCGAGGGGAGTTGTATATAGCTTCGTTCGTCGGCATCAGGAAAGCGGATGATACAGTCCCAGAGTTTGATCCACAGGACACGCAGCTCATGGCTTCTCATGTTTCGTGGGTCTTGGCATGTCCCGGACCCTCCAGGAGTACATCCGGCCAGGTATTACAGAGGCACTCCCCAGCTTCGGATGTGGGAATATTCCAGATACTTGAGACTCGAGCCTGCTTGCAGGCGGAAATTCTTGAGATGAAGGGTGCCTTTGACTTGCTAGATGCAGAAGGCCCGTGGCAGAATCCCGCGCCAGACTCTCTTACTGCTGGGTTTCCGAGGAAAAGGCCGTCTTAACCTGGAGGAGGGGAGTTTCGGCTGGGGGATGTGCAAATCACGACAGTCTGGTGGGAGGAAGCCATCGACAACTTGGAGAACCTAGGATGGGACAGGCAGACGCGGCGCCGGCTCCTGTCATCGCAACACCAATGGCATCACTTGTGATGTTGGAGGCTGGAGCAGGAGCCATTGATGGTTGCTATCCGTGCTTGCCGGCGAAAAGCGCCGAAGACGGACTTTGCAGGAGCTCTGTGTTCTGTCGAGCTACATCATGTTAGTGAGCACATGGCGTGTTGCCGAGGGTTCATGGATGCGATTGGCCCACTCCTCGCCGCTACTGAGCCTACGCAGGCTGGAGCTCGTCAGAAACCCATGGCTTAAATGATCAGTGCCTTCATTGATGACTGGATTGGAAGCTCTGGCTGGCTAGCAGCTGCGAAAGGTTTATCCTGTCTTGAAATTGATTTCTACAGCAACTCCGCAAGATCGCCTCGGAATGCCAGATTCACAACGTGATAGCTTGCAATATGCATCTGTGCCTCACACCTTCCTTCGTCAGGGACACGCCTCTGGACTGGTTTCCGTATTGCTTCCACAGTTTAGGTTGCCGTGCGTATCTTGATATAGTTCGATGTTTGTCGCAGATATGAGACTCTCAAGCGTTCCTTCGAACAACATGTAGGAAGATCGGAAGTCGATGCGAAAACATACATATACGTGCAGAAAGGTGGCCTTCACTGCCCTCCTCCGCCTCTGCAATTTGCAAAGGTCGCCCCAGAATAAACCTTTACTCGCATTCCTCGGAGTACGTAGGAGTCGGGACTGACTGCAGGCCGTGGCAGGAAAGCAGCTTATCAGTGCACGTGTGTGTGTTGAAGGAGAGTCTGCGGCGCGCCTGGCGCCTCCTCGACGAAAACCGCAAGGGCCACATAGACATGGAGGATTGGGAGAGCCGTGAGTCGCAGGCTTCAGAGGTTTGGGCTTTCTGAGTTGGAGGATCTGAGCCGAGTCGTGCACACGTGAAGAACTCAGCTTCCAGGTTGCTCAGTGAACCAATTGCCCTTGCTGCGAATGGCTGCATTGCTGTGGTTTCCTGCATGTTAGATTACGCCGCAATTGCGAAAGTGGTAATATTGCCCTTGCAGCTATTTTAGCTGCTCATGGCATCCTGGAGCCATCAGGCCACGAGCTCGCAGATTTCGGACTTCCAAAGTGCTGCGGATGTGTCTCCTGAGACTCGATTGAGCCAAAGCTGAGGGGCTGACGACGAGGCATCCATGGCCCAGGCTTCAACCTTTCTGGAGTTTTTCCAGAAGAGACTCCACGTCTAGAGAAGTCAGCAGAGCAGTTATTTCCGCTCTCTAAACACTTAAGAAATACCAGCCAAACGGGGGCGAGCGCGCTGGGGGCGGTGTGGGTGGTGGGGGTGGTGTGTGTGGGCTCTGGAAAGGGGATGTTCAGCAAGACTAGGGGAGAGACCCCACCGGCGGAGGCCCACGGCAGCCCAACTCGAAGGCCTTCCGAGTGGTCGTGGACAGCCGTGAAATCGCCGCATGGAGCTCGAGCCAGGAGATCATCCCTCTCACGGGCCCCATGTCCAGCCAGGAGATCGTCGCCATCCCTGATTCGGGCTTTGCATCCTGATGATCACGTGAAGGTTTTCCCAAGTGCAGATCTCAGGTCTCGACATGCGGAAGTATCTTCGTTACGTGATGTGGAAGCAGGAGCAAGAGAGGACTCGTGCAGAGAGAGAGAGAGAGAGAGAGAGAGAGAGAGAGAGAGCTGTCCGACCAGTACAAGGCATGGCTGCGGAAGTGGCCCGCGCACACACCGAGGCTTCTGTAGCTTCAAAGATGCCCAGCAGGAGCTTTCAGCACCTCTGCAAGTTCAAGGGATTCGGTCAACACCAGTTCAGTCAGCACCCGCAGAAGTTCAAGCACCTGCTCTGGAATATGTCAAGCAAGAGGCGGCACCCGCCAAGCCGTTTCTACTCGCTTGGGAGGACTCCTGCGCAGGATTGTTGCAGTTCCTGAACTTTCTCATGAACCGCACTCACGTGTACACATGGGTTTTGACACAAGAGGACGAACAGGCCCTGCTGGCTCAGAAAGACAGCCTGGCAAGGCTTACCCACTTCACGGGCCAACTTTTGCCTCAGCTCACCGAAGCTCTTCCAGTTGATATTGACCTTGCAAACTTCGAGGCGCAGTTCTGTCTATACAGGCGGCACTGTTATGCCGTTATGCGTGACAGTACGATGGACTCGCAGTCCATACACAAGTCGAGAAAGTGGCTTGCAGACGGGGAGATGGATTTGGGCCAGATGACTCCCAACAAACGTGGGAAACAGATCCTCACTACTTGCAGGACTCTGGATCCGAGTCCGTGGCCTTCCAGGCTCTCCTGACGCGTGGGGCATGCTGACAAGCCGCCTTGCAGCGTGCATGGACAGAAAACACGGGCGGCCTTCTTTATGTCATGAGCTTTGCCAACATTTCGGTGTGTGGATGGATCGGGTGGTTTGCACAACGCATACCGCGACGACTGGTGACTGACTTCTAGCTTTGTCGAACACAGATGTGCAAGCCAAGCTACTAGTCAGCTGTGTCACCCTGCAGAAAGGACTATTACTATTAGTGTCTGAGCACGTCATGGAGATTCGCAGCTGATGCGCATCGACAAGCAAAAGAAAAGGCTGTCTCGTCACATAGAGGCTATTGTAGATAGCCGCTTGGTTGTGGCCAGAGCTGCATTGCCAGCCACGCTCCTGAAGCGACGCCGTGCATGTCACCTGCTCCGCCTTCTGAAACACTTCCTGCCACCGTCATTGGGGTAGTTTGGCCTCAAGGTTTTTCCCCAACGAACCTGCAAGGCCGAAGAGAGCGCATCCCGTCTGCAGACGCACATCGGAAAAGTCTTCGCATGCAGCGGTACATATTTGGAATTCGCGATGAAGTTCTTCAAGAGTGGGACTTTCCCATGCCCGATTGAAAGCGAAGACCGGGAGTCCTTGCATCTCCAGCATCTTCGGTAACGCATGACGGTACTTTTCATACGAAGCTAAAGCCATCAGAGACATTTTCGAGATGCTGTCCTTGCGTTTACATTGCTTGGCGGTGCAGCTTGGACAGCTCGGAAGACATCAGGCGGACAGCTGTGAACGAAGCTTTGCCATACAGACACAGCTTGTTCAGGAGGTCGGGGAGCTGGCTGGATGGCATGTCCATGAGCGTCATCAGAAAGTTTCGGAACTCGCTGACCAGCAGTTGGGACGGTATGTCTCGGAGTACCGTCAAGCCTTTGCAAGTGAGGAACGCCAAACTGTGTTTGTCGTGCAACCATCCATGGACGACTTGTTCATGGGTCTGTGCGCTGCCATCAGTGAAGGTCAAGGTTTCCAGTTTGGGCTTGGTCTGGAAGGCAGTCTGCATAGCTAGCTAGCCATCGATCCCGCAGGCTCCGCCAAGTTGTGATGAATGATAGATTTTGTCCGGACCTTGCACCATCCTTGCACTCTTAAATGACATAGTTCTGTTCTGTCCTTGTGAGCTTCGTTCAGGAAAGCACTACCGGACAATGATTTCTGTAGCAGTCTCGCCGTCCCTTAAAGTTTTAGCTTCCGGGGTAAACCGGAGGCTGTCGTCATCTGTCGCCCTCTTTGGTTCCAGGGGTAAACCGGAGGCTGTTGTAGTCTGTTTCGGCAGTGCTTTGTATCTGTAGCAGTCCTGCCCTCTCTCGGGTTCCCGGGGTAAACTGTAATCTGTTTCGGCAGTGCTTTGTATCTGTACCAGTCCTGCCCTCTCTTGGGTTCATATGGTACTTCCCTTGCCCTAATGCGCCTGTGCTGTGAGATCTTTCTGTATCTCTGAAGGAGGACCCCAGCATAGAAAATGAGCGATGAGCGGCATGCATAACATCATAGGGAAATCCCAAACAAAATATGTCGTGCACAGATTTGGCCTGGAGCTCTCCATCGAAGAACTCCGCGATATGGTGCGGAGCTTTCTGGAAAGCTGTTCTTTTACACTTCGTCTTCATGTGCAAGCGGCTTTTAGGTTAGTTTCTGCGACAAGAACGGCAGCAGCGAGGCCCGTGCGACCGTAATGTGCACAATTTGAAGTAATCAGGCACTCGCATAGCTCAAGATTTCCCCTGTTCAGATCACGTTCGACGAATTCTATCAGATGCTGTCGCGCCATCAATAGTGCCGAGAGACGGTATTAGCAGCGCAGGAGCTAACGAGCCTTTTTCTGATGTTTTTTGGCAAACTGGGTTACGTGCACGAAGATTCCGCCAGCTTTGGGACGTGACGTTTCACCAAGTTTCACACTTCGCCAAATTATCGGCATGCCGGGCCTGGCGCAGTAAAGCATCAACTGCACATGGCGGCGTTGCAAAAGTGTTGCATAGTGTCGCCGCGATACTTGGTTTCCGTTGCTGTTCCGTGAATGAGACTGCACCGCATTGAAAGCCTTCTGCCGCTCGTTCGGGCCTGTCGAAGCGGCTCCCGCCGAAAGACGCGATGTAGAAGCCTTCTGTCGTGTTAGCTTGCCCCCATGGCAAATCCGAATGCCCGCTTCGAGACAACCGCAGGCCATGCTCGGTCAGTCATTGGGTTCCCTCAGCATCGGACACGAGACTGCCAGGAGTTTTCACGGCGGAGATCTACTTGGACAGGGTGCCACTCATCCCCCCTCTGATGCGCATTCATGCTGTGTGCGTCATGGAGGGGCTCCGTTCAGGCGGCTGCGCCCCCTAAACGAGCCTAGTTTCGGACTTTGGAACACTACATCCGCACCGCAGCATGATGGCTTCTTATTAGTTCTGATCAGCCAAGAGCTGAAATCATGGGTTGGACGTGGGCATGCAGGAGGTGACGTGGCGAGACCAATTTAGATTTCCTGCTGGAGCTGAGAGATTCGAAGTTTCACTTCCATGTCTTGCCTCATGCAGAGGGTCGCCTTCCCTCGGGTTTGGAATCGTGATGGACCCGGTGGGGCCCAGAGAAAGAGAAGGGGGCTCGCGAAATGGGGTGGGTGTTTCCCCAGGACAGGCAGGCCTTGCGGCCTGACAAAGGTTGGGAGTGGATGGAGGGACCCACGAGAGGAAGAAGAGCATGAGCAGAAGGGGGAGAAGGATGAGAGATGACTAGAGAGAGCTGATTTTGCCTGCGAGGTGAGAGCATGTCCAGGAGTGCCTCACGGTCGTTGACAGGTGGACCTGCAAGTCCTGTTGCCTTGATGCAAGCAGCGGAAATCGAACATGCTACGCAGATGTTACGACAGGCGACTCGGCCTCGCCGAGGTCGGCGACGCGCACCACCAGAGACTTGGCTGTGTGGTGATGGTGCGGTGACACACACGTGTGTGTGTGTGTGTGTGTGTGTGCGTGCGTGTGTGTGTGTGGGGCGGCTGAGGCAAGCATGCTTTTCTCTCGGCGACGGCCCAGGCCCAGGGCCGAACACTCTCGCCGCCCGGCAAAGGATCTCGGCCCCCAATTTGTGGTGTAGGTGTTTGGTGTTTGGGAGGATCTGGGAGAGCCCGAAAGCCAAGGCATCAAAACATAGTGCCCGACCTTCCGAGCCCTGGCTGATTCCAGCATTTCGGGGCATGTCGGGGCTGCGCGGGGCGGGGCGGGGCTTCCAGGTTCGATGCCGGCTCCAAGTGGCAACGCCTCAAGCAGGCCGCCGCTCCAGGCAAAGCTTCGATTACGAAGCTGGTGCCCCAGATTCTCAAGGAACCTGGTTCAGGACGCTGTAGCGGCTGTAGCAGTTCTAGGCTTCCGTGGCTTCTTTTTCCTGTGTCTCCAGGAGGAATCGGCGTGGCAGCCAGACGAACCATTTTTGGCCATGCCAGGAATTTTCTGCACCCGGCCCGAACACTTCTACCGGTGAACAGCAAGATTTCATGCCGGATACTGCTTCCAAGGCAGCGGCAAACTGCTCAGCAACCCGAAAAGATGATGCTGATGGTCCGCTCGGTCGTAGCAGGAAGTGGAAAACCCTGCATCGCTGTCCGCCGGCGATGCAGCTTGTAGAGCTCTCTTTGCATTTGCCTTCACCAGGAGCCAAATCCCATGGACATCAGCAGGGCTTCGTGCACCTCGGCGAGAAGAGATGGTCGCTGGCAAGGTTTGTTGAGACTGTGACGTTGGGGTGGTGATCAGGACGGCCCTGCATGAGAATGCGGAAGAGAAGAAACAAGAACGCACTCTCCTGCAAGACGAATTCGAGGAGGGCCTGGAGTCAATTGCTGGGAGCCCCAGGTAGTCCAGCAACTGCCCTCCGGGATTGATCAGTGTAGTAGTTGCAGTGTCGGCAAGATGAGGATATGTCCTGGAAGTCCGGTGCCCTGACTTCCTCGGACCTGCTCGAGGAGGCGATTCGGCAGGTCGGCAGTCGGCAGTGGTATGCAGTGGTCCTTCGGAGAGCTTTCGAGTCCGAGTTTCCCTAAAGGTGGCAAGGCTCCGGGAGATGGCAGAAGACTCCGAGGCTCCGGCTCCCTTCGGCTTTTCCCCCCCGTTTTTGAAGAGAACTCTGCGGCCAAAGCGATCTCAGGCGGATGAGCTCCTGCAGCAGACCCATGACACCATCGACAGCTGCACAAGCACGACCCTCATTACTGTACGGGTCACGTACATGCACGAGCTCCAGGCTTTGTTTCCGCTTCTCCATCGCTGACGTTTGGCAGGAACACCAGAGCCTAGCATCTGCTGCTGAAGGGCAAAGGTAGCTATGAAACCGCGGTGCTAGGCAGAACTTTCCTTGCGATTGTGAGGTTACCTTTGTTGTGAAATCCCAGGGCTGTGCCACGCACTTTCAGCCACCGGGGGGGCGCACCTTCAAGCCCCAATTTGACCACGTGGCCGAAAGCTGCACGATTCCGTCTTAACTCTGGCGCCACGCGCTCCACATTGCATCGAGATGTATCGAGACTTTGGCCAACAAAGAACCCAGGAGCGGAATGTGCCACGTCGCACCAAGAACCTCATCTGGCGAGTTTGAGTGCGAAAGCGTATCTCGTCTTACAGTACGGGTGCTCCCTTTTTTGCAAGGCATGCTCGGCGAGTTGAGGGCCCTCTTAGACGTCGATGTGCAAGTATTTAGGCTGGGAGCCAATGCGCCAATCACCTCATGGCGGCATGCATGGCTGTGCATTTGCTGTCTTGCCTTATCCTGCGACATTTTCCGAAGCCAGTCTCATTGCAGGGTCGCTGAGAAGATTGAAGAAAGCAAGGCGCGTGCCAAAGCCTTGATACAAGATCTGCAGTGCGGCCTGGTTGTTTTGGAGAGCGTGAGAACAAGAAGCTCAACCCAACCGCAAAGCAGCAATGGCCCTATCCGAGGTGACATTGATGCGATGAGAGATGCACTCGCTCAGGCCAGTAGCAGCTTTCCTTCTGCTATCCATTCCTTCTAAACCTTGGAATTACCTGCTGTAGGGCTTGCCTATTTGAAGAGTGCACTTTCCCTGGGACCCTCTCTCAAGTTGTAGATTCCGCCGAGTTCCCTGCGGTGCGACTTTGTTCAGCTGGGGCGGGTGGCAAAAGAACCTTGGAATTGGTGGTTGATTTTCCGAAACCGCTTGTGAAAGAGCCTGTTTCTCAATGGCCGACAGCCTCCATGACCCACGTGCCGCTTATGCGTGTTCCTGATCTCACCGACTTGCCAACCGCGTGGTCGGGAACAGTCCCTGCTTGTCTGCAAGTGAGGAAACACTTTGAGGGATGACCCAGCCCACAAAACTCAAGCGAAGGCCGAACGGGTTGGGCAGAGGAAGCTGCTGGTAAGCCCCAGAACAGGTCAGGAAAAGGCCAGGAAATCAAGCGATCTCAGAAGAGCCAGTTGACGAGACGCTGCCTGCGCACTTTCTGCAGCCGATACAAGATAATGTCAACATGTTTCGATACATGCTCCTAGTGCGTACCGGACTACGAAAAACGCTGGGCTGTTCCGCAGCCATTGCCGAAGGTGTCAGCTCGGTTTTTGCTCTATTGATATTTAACTGTTGCTGCTGCTTGTGGGCACTTCTGTGAAACAGGCCAGGGGCCCGTCGCGGTCACCACAGAAGAAGGTTCAGTTTGAGGAGACGAAAAGCATACTGTCTACGTTCTGTGACGTGTCTGGACCGCAACGTGCCACGGCTTCAGTACGGAAATGGGAATCCTGTGCTAACCCAGGGTGCAAACAAGTTGATCGAGTACAGCTTGGCACGATTGGACGAGCCACTCGGATTCCAGAAGAGAGGCCGCCTTGCAGCGCTCTTCGTCTTGGGCCTGACAGGAAATACATGCGCGGCCTCCTTTCGGAGGAGGCGGAAGCGGCGGAAGCCGTAAGCAAGGCCGGGGCCAGAGAGCTGCTAGCGATCGTAGGGCCAGCAGAAGCAAAAGAAAGTACGAGTGAAGTCTGAAGTGACAAAAGTGCGAACTGTGGTTGCAGTGTCGGGTTTCGCACATTCACAGTTCCCCGACAAGGAAGACTGCGATGCGTCCGCAGCTTCCGAAGATTTCGACGGAGGGGCGCTCGAAGAGCTTGAAGAGATGGGGGACTTAGCGCACAACGGCACCCGACCCGCTGCAGGCAGTCTCAGTGATCAAGATCGCCCTCAATCGGACTGGAGTTTCGAGCAGGAGCAGGAGCAGGAGCAGGAGCAAGAGCAGGAGCAGGAGCAGGAGCAGGAGCAGGCAGGGAAGGAAGAGCAGGTGGAGCGGAGGGATCAGCACGGGACAGAGGCGGAGGAGTTGGAGGAGGAGGAGGAGGAGGAGGCCAAGGAGGAGGATGAAGAGAACGAGGAAGAGTTCCGGGAGCTTTCGGCAGCCACGCCACAGACTGCCGTGCAGTTAGGCGAGGGTGCTGAAAGTGTCCGGGGCACAGGCAAGATCGAGCTGGAATTTCATTTAGAAGGCGCTGAGGAAGCAGAGCACAGCGTCTTTGGCATTCCTTCGGCTGGGCCGTCCCAAGCACCGGGCTCTCCAAACCGGAGCGAGGAGAAAGACGACGAGGAAGAGGCGGAGCCGGAGCAAGAGGCAATGGATGCCGTGGACGCCGAGGAGGAGGAGGAGCCGAAGAAGACGAAGCGGTCGAAGAAGGCGAAGAAGGCGAAGCGCACGCCTGCGGCGCCGGTGCCGCAGGTCAAGACGCGGATCGAGATTCTGCCGCCAGTGAGGCTTCCTGCCCTGACACGCCGCAACCGGAAAAACACCGCCACGAACCTGAAATCAGCCTCATTGTTTTCCCGTGAACCGGCATCGGAACATGTCCTACGAGTGTACTCAGGATGACTTGGACTGGAACATGGAAGACCTGAACGCAGAAGAGCTGACTCTGCTGACTTCCGTCATTGACGAGGACGAACCGTCCAACAGCCTTCAAAGTGTCAGCCATGATCCTGCGAAAGAGCGCGACCCGGCAGAATTTAAGGGCCTCTTGTGCGGAAAGCCTTATCCAGCAGCAGCAAGGCCTGTGGAAGTCCGTCTTTGGCTTGGATGACATGTCTCCTTCGCGCCGCGTTCAAGCACTGCTCCCGCCGCAGCGACACCAGTTGCCACAGCTGCTGCCTAAATCGGGGCCGGAGACTCTGCAGGACTGGGATGTTGAAAGTGCACTTTGAAAGTAGCATCGTCGGGGTTCTGTGATCCTGCACGTGCTGTTGCAGGGAAGTTCGCCGAAGCAGAAGCCCTTGGCGCGCTTGGTGGTTCCTCGGCAGTGACGGAGGGCCGGCTTTGCGTTAGTGCGGTCTATTGATGGCCTCTACTTAGGAGCATCCACACACTCCGCGGTCGCCTTGTCGAAAGGCTGGAGCCTGGAGTTGAACCATGCTTCTTTTGCAAACTAACAAAGCTCTGCTTGCAAGGCGAGGCTGCCTGACTAGGGTCCAGCAACGGCACCTCTTCAAGAGGCTGCGTTCTGCTTTTGCTCTGCTTTTCCAAAAGCACGTGCTGGGCCGTGGAATTCGGAAAGCTTGGGATTCCGATTTAGTATTTAGTTGCCCTCTGCAGACCCGGGGAGCGTGACCACGAGGTGGCATTGGGTACAGACCAGTGCGCTCGCACCCGTGCCTGTGGGACGAGCTCGAGAGGCGAACTCCTGAGGAGAAACTCGCCTCCGACTTCGACGGCGCAGACCGAAAACAGCAAGTGAGAAGCACTGTCCGATCAATTAGTTAGATTTGATTTGACCTTGAAGGCCAGCTTGAACCTAGATCCGCTCCGGAAAACGTGCTCAGATTCTGGCACGAGGTACCGGTGACCGCCTCAAATTTCATCGTGCGACGCCAAGCAGTGCGGGTGTGGAGGGTGCGAGCGCTGCCTCTGTGCTTCAGAACTCGAGGACTTGGCACGGTCTGGATTTTTCAACGGGCTCCATTTCCACCGAGTCATCCCTGACTTCATGGCCCAGCAGGATGCCCAGAGGGAAGTCCAAAACAAAGCCGGCGTCGGCATGTCTGAGTCCGTGAGAGTCCGAGGTTTGGCTGCCCCTTCTCCAGGGACTGAGCTGACTGAGCCCAGCAGATGCTTTGTGGCGTTCCCCATCGTACTGACATGATTTGTACCGCCGCGAGGATCCGCAAAGCAAAAGCCTGGGCCCCAGAGACCCCAGCAGAGAATGTGAGTGGAGAGCACCCACCCCTCCACCAGACATGGTAGCCTAGATGCACTGGCAAAAAGGCATGAGGGTTCAAAAAAAGAGAACCCAGCAAAGCTTGGCCTTGCCTGGCCCTAAGACAGGAGCTGGAAGTGGTGGTCCGCGTGACGGGACTGCCTTTGGTTTCGAGTTGTCAATGGCTCGACGATGGCAATGCTTCGCGTCAGCAACCGCCGGACGAAGCCGCCAGGAGTTTCCCAAACCTCCAGACCGGGGCAGCTGAAAGGCGCTACAACGGCGGCAACATTCAGGAGCTCCCCACGAACACGTCAAGAAGCCTTGGGCACAAACCTTTTTCAGGATGAGCTGATCTCCAAAGACAGCAATGCACCCGGGACTCTTGCCATGGCAAACTGCGGCCAGCCGAACACAGGCCCAGCCGCCATAAGCCATCACTGCTTCCCATGGCCACCCCAGCCGCAGCTCAGACTCAGGCGGCTCTCAGTTCTTCATCAACGTGGCAGACAACAGCTTTCTCGACTGGTTCTCTCCAGGCGATGCGTCCGTGCTCTTTTGGCACAGTGCTCGCTTGCGTCTTGCCTCCAGCTGTCTGCTTCCCGAGCTGGAGGTACATCAAGACATCCTGTGTTTGGGAAAATTACCAGCGGCTACGACGTGGTGGTGGCTTGCCGGTTTCGTATCGGGGTGCGGCATGCAAAGGTTGTGGACCTAGGTGCGACTCTCCAAAGTAGAGACGCAAGATGACGCGCCGACCAAGTCGGGGCCTTAGACCAGCCCGGCGCCGTCCGATCGCATCTGTGAAGACTTGCAGGCCGATTCAAATGCTGGCAGTGAGCATTGTAGGCAAAACGCCATCGTAGACAGTGCTCGAATGCTCCATCAATGTCATGGGGCTCCTGGCTGAACGGCTG
Organism: Symbiodinium sp. CCMP2592; assembly: GCA_905221615.1. NCBI lineage: Eukaryota > Dinophyceae > Suessiales > Symbiodiniaceae > Symbiodinium > Symbiodinium sp. CCMP2592. The sequence continues at coordinate 84,419 of CAJNDT010000381.1, read as the reverse complement.
ACATCGGCTGACTCAAATCGCAAAGTCGCCCAACCTCACTACAAGAGATCCGGAACCGCGAACTCACTTGTGCTTTCACGAAATCGGGTGGCTCAAGCACACCAGATGCAGGAGGCACTCTGAACAGCACTTTGGCACTCCATTGTTGTTTCTGGCATGCGGCGTTGGTGGGGTGCTCGATGCAGCAAGTCTTGATGAAACAGCTTATGTCATAACAGGGGCTGGTTTCTTCATGGCGGGCGAAGGCCGGAGCTTCGACGACACCGTGGCCCTGGTAAGAGCATGCCATGTTGGCCACGAGGCTGCGGTGAAGCTTCTGCTAGCCGAGGGCCTCTCGCCCTCATCGGGAGATGCCGACGGCAACTCCGCACTTTGCCTCGCAGCTGGGGCTGGCCATTCTGCGGTTGTACGAACCCTTCTGGATGCTCGGGCATCCTTGGAAGAAACGGACATGAATGACCAGACGCCCTTCTCCTTGGCAAGTATGCGTGGCCGAAAAGAGGTTATTCGAGAGCTTCTAGATGCAAGAGCGGACGTAGAATCTGTGAGCACAGACGGGCTTCGCCCGCTGATGATGGCATCTCGTGCCAATCAACCTCAAGCCGTCAATCTCCTACTGTCGTCCAATGCGGACGTGAATGCCGTTGATGAGGATGGAGCCACTGCCCTTACCTGGGCTGCGAGCTCTGGTTGCACTCGCGTGCTGCCACTCCTACTGGCGGCACGTGCTGATCTCGAACTCCGGGACAGTGAGGGTGCCACTCCCTTGGCCCCAGCCTCATAGCTCAAGTGTCATAGTCGTGGCATCTGTCTACCGGCGAGGTGTGGGCAGCTTCCGAAGGTGGGCTCCGTGCTGGGCTCGCTTCTGTCAGCTTCTTCCCTTCTGAGGTCAGGAGAGAGTTCTGGAGCTGCTGCTGCAGGCGACCCCGGGGACCGCCCTGTGCCGCTCTCCGGATTCCCCGGGCGCCGGCTTTGCAGCCCAGGCCCGGGCCGAGCCGGACGCCGCGGACAACGCCGGGCCGTGGGCCGAGACGCGGAGCACGTCAGGGAGCACGTCAGGGAGCACGTCAGCTGCGCATCGCGCGCTGCCCTGCCGCCCTGGCCTCTGCCCTGCCGCGCCCAGTCTGAGGCGAACGGCCCTTAGCTGGGCTGCAGGCCACCGCGGCAGTGGCTGACGCCTTCGTCGCAGCCTTTGGCGCGTTCTTCCAGTCCAGGCCGTGGGGAGGAGATCCCTACGAAGGCGCGGTGACGCCCCTCTTGAGATCCTTGTGTTCTGTACTTTTCAGACCAGTGGGAAGCGGTATGGCAGTGCACGAAAGTTTTTGCAGTGCCAAGATCTTAGCCGTGGGACTGCGAAGCTAAGTAACTATCCATGTCTCGAGTTCCCTGTGACGACATGAGTGCGCGGACCCATCTGCTGTGTGTGAATTCGTGCCCGAATTCCTAACTGAGCCTATGATGGCACTTTGAGTCTCGGGCCCCGGGGGCCGGGGCGCTCCGAGAAGCTCCTTTTTGCCCGCAGGCCGCTCCAAACCAATGGGAGGCAACAGCAGGTTCCCTAAATGTCGCCACGAGGTGTCTACACTCTGATCATAGGGTGCACGGGCTGGCTGGCTGGCAAAGCTTCAACCAGAAAGCATCTGTAACAGCCAGACAGCCATAAATGGAAGCAGCACCTGATGCCTGCTTGCAGGGGTTAGTCATGCTTCTCACTGGCACGACATCCCGGAACGCGATATGTGCCTACCAACTTTTGCCAGTCCTGCTTTCGTTGACAGTTTGTTGATGGACAAGTGGGAAGGGTGGACGGCAGGCAAGAGGGGAGGAAAGAACAAGAAGCATCAGCGTAACATCACACCCTGGCAGCGAAAACTCCATGATCTCTGGGCGTCAGAAGAGGGACTCTGTCCAGGTACAGTACTCCCTGCCAGGCCACGCCGAAACATTCGATCAGAACCACGGGGATGAATAGATGTGCCAAGAAAGCGCGTGTTTCTCCATGTTAGCCTCGTATCCATCACTTGCAATGCATCAACTTCCTGGAAGGCACTGCTTGTAGCAGGAGTCGAGAACTTGGCCAGCTTTGTCTAGGATTTCGTGGCAGTTGTGTGCTGGAGTCATTGAGCATCTGTTTCCATCATCCTCCAAGAGAAGAACAGTTTTGCTGCACTCAGGCTGACCCCGCGAAGAAAGACGATGCAGGCTTGTCTGCTCAAGAATGGGCAGCCGCCGAAGGATGTGAGGATGCCTTCCTCAGGACAACGCTGCATTCTCAGACCTTCCTTCTCTGGCTCTACCTCTTGCCTTGCATGTGTTTTTTTGCAGGACTCTTGCAGCCTTGAACTAGCTGGGATGAAGCTGGTTACTCGGGGAGCACGGAGAGCACGCACGCGGTTTAAAAGATGCCCAGTGGAAATCTCTGGCTTCCGCTCTGACTTGACCTTGCCAAGCTGTGGCAGCCACCATGCTGATAGCATTTGGCACCTGTTGTGAAGAGTAAATAAGCATAGCCGACACAGCAGGCTGAAGGACATGGATCCCAAGACTTCAAAGCTAGGCCCAGGCCATCGTGGGGCACCACCCCTTGATGCCCTGAACAGACCAGCGCTTCTGGATGCGATGGTCTGGCCATGGCCAGAAAGAGAACAAAGCCTTGGAGGACAGGGTACCGGTCTCAGACGCAGCGCATCTCGAAACACAGGGCATACGAGTTTCTGAGTGTCATGCTCCCTTGTGCTATAAGGAAGACTGAAGCCATTTGGGCTTAGGGATAGAACATCCATTAAGCATACAGCACTCGTGCTGCCGCCAGAGGCTGCAAGGCCCTTTACGGTGCCACCTCTCAGGTGGAAGACAAATCACAGAGTCCGCCGGTTACCAGCTTTCTGTCAACTCCGTTTGCAGCGCCACCGAAGACACCAACAATCTTGAACAGATTACTTGCGGTGTAGCGCACGTGTGCGAGTAGGAACAAGCGTCAGCGACCGAACCGCAGCTTGCCGGTTCGATCGCCTGATTTGAGTTCCTCCCGTCCTTACGCCTCTCGTCGTTCTGGTCATGTCGACTGGACGCGCCCCCGCCTTCGACGCCGCCGCAGCCCTGGCTGCCGCCGAAGCCCAGGCAGCGGCCGACTTCGCCGCGGCTGCTGGCTTGGATTGGGCGCCTTTGGCGTCACACATGTGGCCACGCAGACAGAGGCCCATGTGTTCATCACAAATTTTGCGGCAGGGGCGTCTGACGGCGAGCTCGCCGCAGCTGTGGGCGCCTTGTCTGCAGTCGACCTGGCTCGCCTGATGGCGGCGTGCACGGCTGCCCAGCCCACGGCTGGGCCTTCGACACCGGCTATCTCGTCGCCTTCGTCGGCATCCGGGACTTTGCCTCCGACGGGCACAACCTTGTCGACTACGCCGACGCCCTGTCCGCCCTTATCGGCATCTACGACGGCCCCTTCGGGCGGCCTGCCAGCCGAGGCCTGGCTTGCGCCGCCTGGGCCCCTTCCGTCCGTGGTGCCAGGGCCTTCGGTACCGGAAGCTCGCCAGTTCTGGTCGGACCAAGAGGCGGCTTCCCACCACGTCGACGCCTCGGCGGGCGCGGTCCCAGTTGACGCCGCCGCCTTGCCCGTACCGGAGGACGGCGAGGACGACCTCGAGGACGGCACGGGGCATACGGGGCTCGACGGCTACTTGGCTGGCTTTCCGGCCGCCAGACACGACAGCCGCCGCCGGAGCTGGCTGACCAGGGGGCGGCTCCGAAGGCCAAGCCCTTCGCCAAGGCGCCTCCCCCCCCGCTGGTGGTTGAGCCTGCCACGGGGGCGGACGACCAAGCGCCTCACCAGCGTCAGCCGTCTGGGTTGTTTGGATCGGCTGCCCCTTCGCCGGCGGCCGTGCCAGCCGTGGAGGAGCCGACGCCCTACGAGCGGCAGCGTAGGGCGATCAACCAGGAGAACGCCCTTCGGGCGCTGGCTGGAATGGGGCCGATGGGCTTCGACGTCACTTACGACGAGATGCTCCAGCTACGGATCCAGCGCGAGCTGCGGGAAATGGCCACGCCGCCGCCCCCGGCAAAACCGGCAGGGCAAAGGGCGCCGGAGGTGATCGTTCCTCAGGAAGGGGTGGACCCGGAGCGCGACCATCCCGTCTTCGGCCTGCGCGGGCGTGCCGCCCAGTGGCCGTGGCGGCCACGGGACCAAAAACAGGTCCCTTCATCGCCAAGACGGCACGCCCGTCACGCGCAAGGAGCGGTGGGACCGCTACAGGCAGATGAAGCACCGTCCTGGGGCGGACTTTTTCGACTCAGAGCTGCCGCTCGGCCTCGACGGACCGTCGCGGGCATCTTCGTGCGCAGCCTCCCGGAGGGCGTCCAGGGCGGCAAGCTGCCCAGGGAGCCGCCCCAGGACGGCACCCACTACATCGGTTGGTGCTTCGCCAAGTGCCCCGGCCCTTGGTTCAGACCGGTGTCGGCAGCCCGGTGCCCGTACGTCACCGGGCGGCCGCACTCGCACCACAATTGTGCACGGTGCGCCCCGGACTCTCCGGGCGAGCGGGACCGCTGAGTTCGTCATGGTGGGGCCCCCTTGCGCGCGTGGCTACTTCGACCTCGCCTGCCTCTACATCCCTGCCGTGGCGGCCGTCTCACTCATCGGGGCGACCGCCCATTTTGCACCTCTCACCGCCTTCGCGGGCGCGCCAAAAAGTGCGAGGGTCTTCTGTGTAAGCCTCTCCCCCCCCCCCCCTTAAGTTCGGCTCGACTGCTCAAGCCCTTCGCAGGGCACGGCTCGAGACGTCTTTCGCCAAGGGCTTTTGCTCAGGTGATCGCCGGCATGGCGGAACTCGGGGCTCTTTCGCCGAGCTGGTCGCCCTGGCTGACCGGGCAGGCCAGACAGTTCATTTGCCGGCCATTCGGGCGGCTGGGTGAAGCACATCCCTGACCTCTTCGCGCGCATCGACGCCTGCGGGCGTCCCGCCGACAGCCATTGAGGCGCTGCTGGCCGCCCCACCGCCGCCTGCTGTGGGCCACAGATCTGGCGGTGATTCCGTCGGCCCACGTGCCGGGCCGGCCCGACGTCCCTCGACGGAGGGTGCCCGTTCGAGCCAACTTGCGGGCGGCCCTGGACGCCCTGCTTCCGGAGAAGCGCAAGCGCTCTGTGGAGGAGCTCCGCGACGGGTACTTGGCGGAGACCTCTTTCGGGCCGTACGCGTCCAGGCTCAAGACGTGGATGGCCCTGTCTTACCAGGGCCAGGTCGACCCTTGGCCGGTGTCCGCCGACACCATCGAAGCCCTGGGGGCGGCCTTCAAGAAGGGGGGCTATCGCAGCGCCAAGGAGTATTTCTTGGCCGCCTTCCGCCACCAGGAGCACGACCTTGGGCTGGAGTTTCCGCCCGTCTTGCGCCGCCTCGCCAACATGGCGGTGAAGTCCATTGTGCGGGGCCTCCCTGGAACGCGTCTCAAGGAGGCCTTCCGGGCGTCCTCGTGTCCTACAGGTGCGACCTCGCCTTTGACCCGGTCGCCGTCCCCCACGCCACCGACGTCCTGGTGCTGGCCACGTGGTTCATGCTCAAATCGCCCGTCGTCGGCTCTATCGTCTGCGCCCGGGCAGTTGGCCCCGGGCCAGGTTGTTGTGGCGGCCCAGCCGGGGCAGCAGGCCCCCGGCCAGGCCGACCTTCCCGCGCTGGCCACGCCCAGGAGGAGGCGGAAGGGGCGCGGGAGAACCCAGCCTACGTGGCGGCCAAGACGCGTCGCCCCCAGGACTCGGAACACACCCTGGCCCTTAGGGAGGAGCTGGTGAAGGAGACTCGGCTGGGGCGAGTGATGGGCCCGTGCCGGGCGCCTGATGGCTGGGGCGTCACCATGGCATCCTTGCCCGATTTGGCCGATATGGGACGCCTTCTCGAACCGCCGCGGGGCGACTGCTTCGCCGCGCTCTCCTTCGCCATCACCCAGCTCGACGAGAATGGTGACCTCACCCCATAGACTGGGTTAGCCCAAAAGTTAACTATTAGTTAAGATTTTGGCTGGAGCCAAAATTTTAACTAAACGGAACCCTACAGGAAGGACGCAGGGAGCAAAAAGGGAACACGTAGATATCCAAAATCACAGTTTTGAAATGGCGCTGTGATTTTGGATATGCTCAACCTGTGATTTTGGATATCATATCCAAAATCACAGGATTTAGTTAACTCGTTTGGGCCCGGGCGAGGACGAAACTTCGACGAAACTTCGTCGAAGTTTCGGCCCCTCACTGGTCGAAGTTTGAAGGGTCACAGGTCGAAGTTTGAGGGCTGCAGGTCGAAACTTCGATGGGGCTTTCGTCACAGAAATGCAGCATCTTTTGTGGTTTATATTCTCGGTAATCAGCTTTTTTCTGGTCTTAACAGGGAAGGTAATTCATCAGATCTTTTTCTGGGATCTTAACAGGGAAGGTAATTCATCAGATCTTTTTCTGGGGTCTTAACAGGGAAGGTATAATTCATCAGATCTTCTTCTGGGGTCTTAACAGGGAAGGTATAATTCATCAGATCTTCTTCTGGTCTTAACAGGGAAGGTATATAATTCATCAGATCTTTTTCTGGTCTTGACAGGAAAGGTATACTTCATGAGATCTGTTTCGGGTCTTGTAGCAGGAAGGGCAAAGGTTTCACTTGGTCTGTCTACATCTGTATACAGTCTCTCCGGGTCTGGAACTTGTATAGGGCTGGGCCCCTTATACGGTAGAATACAACAACATATAATATAATATAGTAGAATATATAATAAAAGCATATAAAAAAATTTAGAAAGAGAGAGGGCGAGAGAGAGAGAGAGAGAGAGAGAGAGAGAGAGAGAGAAAGAGAGCGAGAGACATGCCCTTTGGGTTTGGGGACTGTACATAAAGGGTTGAGCCCTCAGCACAAAATTGTCTACTCTCATGGTCTGTGTAGGTACAAGCTCTTTTTCTGGGTTTACACTATAGAAAAAAGGTTTGTAGAGCTCGTAAGGCTGAGAGCCTCTGCTACTCTCATGGTCTGGGTACATGGTGTGACTCGTTTGGACAAGGTGCTTGTTAACACACAACAGTAAGAACCACGTGATAACACAGTAAAGTCTCAAAACCCCTCTCGGTTTCGCACTCATATATGGTTTGTGTAGATATAAGCTCTCTGGGTTCACGAACCTCCTCTCGCTTTCCGGTATATCTTCTTGGTGTGTCGCATACACACACACACAAGTCTTCAGGGTCCATATACAGACAGACTCTCTGGGTTCAGGGCTTGCAGGCTTGAGGTTGTGAGTCTTTCTGGACATATATTGTGTTGTGTACTAAACAGACAGAAAAACACCTTGAGAGACAGAATAACACCTTGAGAGTACTTGTGTGGTGGAAATAAAGAACCGTCTTTGTTCGGAGAGTCATCTCGCAATGACATCGTATCACGTTTTTTTCAAGGCTTCGTGAGCTGCAGGTGCATCGCCAGGCGGTACTTTCTGGCCATTTTGTTGACCACAGTCACCGGCTTGACGCCTCTACTGCACGATTGTGCGAGATGCTGCATGTGTCTCATGAGGTCTTCTCCCGAAAAGCACCATACCTTATACATGTTTGTGTTGGTTGGCGAAGAGATTTAGAATCAAAAATGCAAAGCGGTGCTGCCAACACTGGTGGAGGCACCAGGCGGGGGGACACACAATCGGCATAGTCTGTGATGTGCTGCAGCAAGTGGAACTTGCTGGTGATATCAAAGAGCTGAAGGCCTTCCCTTGGTGGATTCAACGAAGCACACACAATTCTACAAACTAGATTAACTAGATGTCGTAACAACAAAAGGAAAACCCTAAGTCTGCATGCACCAGGCTCTCTGCGAAGTGTCTTGCAACGGCATTATACACCAACAACATGGCCCTGGCAGACTCCCGAAATTCCCGAGCTGCCGCTTCCGGCAACACCCAAAGTGTTTTGTGCTCGCTCAAGAGGTCTTCCATCTTGACATTCATCTGGAGCATGAGCAAGATCTGCTGGTGAGTCTGGATGTGTGGCTTCATACACTGCTCCCATACATGGAGAAGTGCCCTGCCGAAGTTCTTGAGCTCATAACCTTTGCCCCTGAGTTTGGGGTAGCCTGTTTTCCGAACAAACATGCTCAATTTGCCCAGAGATCGGTATCGCCTGCTTGCTGGTGTCTTGCTCTGCTTGTAATACCGTTCAATCCTGCTCCAGATATCCTTGAGGTTGTTCAGAGGGCTGGCACTGAGGATCACATGGGTCAAAAGCCACAGAATGGATCCGAACAACCACTGGTCCGTCCCCAGGTATTTCGTGTGGAGGTAATCAAGAGAGACGGTATGACAGGACGTCCCGGGAAGACGGAACAGTGGTGATTTCGATCGCCCACCCCATGCTCGCCAGGCACTAGGTGTCCATACCGTAGATCGCCACGGTGCGTCAGAGTTAAAGTTCGCCCACGTGTTTTCGCCGCTGCCCGTGGCCCTGCATAGTGGACAGGGATTCGTTGCCGAGCTGAAGTGGGGCAGATTCAGGACACCAGCGAAGTAATCAAGGTCACCGATCAAGCAGAACAGGAGACAATAAAATCCGCCGGCCAAGGGTTTCAATGCCTTTTTCTGCTCCGGCGACCCTTTGGGGTACCTGTGATTGTCGAGTTTAGGGATGTGAGTTTCAGTGTGCTTAAGGGTTTACGGGGTGCATGGCAAAAGTATTAGGCTTTACGGTTGGTTTTCTTTCACAAACAACAAAGATACAAAACACCGTCTACTAGCAGAAGAACACAACGAACAAGCAACAGAGGGATGTAGACTGATACACATACATATTTTGTACCACAAATATATATATATATATAATATATATATATATATATATATATATATTTATATTTATGTATTTATATTTATATTTATAATTATATTTATATTGATATTTATATACATATATATATATATATACAAACACACACGAAAGCAGCTTGTGTGATAACATGTTTACATATATTGCTGAAACTTAAATGAACTCTGAGTTGCTTTTTGCCATTCCAATCTGCATCAGGCCACTGCCCCCGGCTTAGCCACAAGAAACTCCAGGCAAGGATCGTGAAAAAGGTATGCATGGTGTGGAGTCCGTTTTCTGCCACCTTGAACTTTTCCATACAACCGTATATCCAAAACATGCGGTCCTGAGTGCTTTGGGCTGTGGCGAGCATGCTGAACCAGCTAAATTCCGTTTGCTTCGACACCCAACATTTGCCTAGTCCGGTGCACGGGACGTCGTCGCCGTGAAGGCCGACTGGCACACACTTGCTGCGAAAATCGCTTCTGGTTTTGAGTGGGTGATCTACAACCCCAGGGTGATTGGCCACTGAATCCCAGAAAGCTGGAATCTCGGAGGCATCTGGCACCATGGACTTCATCCAGCCCTCGCCGTACTCATTGTACAAACTGGCGAAGGTCTCATGCGGGAGGAACATCGCCTGTGGTTGCTCGTTGAGCGGCGACTTGAAAGGCAAGTTCGCAACGGTGGGTGGAGGTAGTTTAGCACCTGGTTCCACCAACTTCATGAGATCTTCGTGGCACTTGGACGGGTATCGTCCACTAGAGCCGATGCCAGCGAGCTTGACCAAATCCTCTGGGATATCCTCCGGTCGAGCCGCCTTCTTGAAATCCTGCACAGTCAAGCTCGCTAGCTTTTGAACTTGCTGTGGTGAGTAAGATCCCCAAGCGAACTCGGACACCAAATGTTGAGCGAGTGCACTTGTACCAAATCCAGCGGCTTGTTCATCTTGTTCTCGTTTCCGTTTTCTCTGCTGTATTCTTCCAGCTCTCATGGTTCTTGACAAGCACACATATACGGTCGGGGTGAAACGAAAAAATCTCTCAATGTATAATCACAGGTGTGGGAACCCTTGCTGTAGATACCTTCGAGAGACCTTGAGAGCAACTATATAGGGTTTGAGGTTTAGGTGCCTTTAGAGCAAGTGTGTGGGTTGCATATATATCCATATAACTATATATACATATAAAAGTATTACCTTGAGAGCTTTTCTGGGTTCTGTAGAGCTTGTGGGGTTTGTCTACATAGGAAACCTTGAGAGGGACTGGGTTCTACGGAGTTTGAGATTTTTACCTATGTCTGTGTAAATACCTTCAAAAGACCTTGAGAGCAACTGTAGGGTTTGAGGCTTACAGGGACCGTGAGAGCAAGTGTGGATCGTATGTGTATGTATATATACACTTTTATATGTTACCTTGAGAGCATCTGGGTTCAATTTAGTGTTTGTCTACATGCATGAAATATTGAGAGGAACTGGATTCTAGGGAGTTTGAGGCTTTTTTGTCTATGTATGTGTAAATACCTTCACAAGACCTTGAGAGCAGCTGGGTCGTAGATCTACTTATATATTTAACTTGTTTCTCGAGAACATTGCTATTGCTCTACTTTACACTATTATATTTTATCATCACAATATATTGCAAATTGTTAAACTATATTCTCGCTTTATGTTATTTAACGAAATCTTCAAGGATCGAAGTCTCTTGGTCGGAGCCTTTGCATACGTGCCGGGAAGAAACATCTCCGATAAAGGTGTTGGTGGTAGGACGAATGACCTGGACAGGCAAGCGGTTGGGGCTGAAGCTTGCCCCATGGGGTGTATTCCCGCATCAATCGCACACCGGCCCACACCAATAGGAGACTAGTATGAAATCTCGGGCTGATACATTAAACAAATGAAACCTTGTGTGAGCCTTGTTTGAGATAGGAAAACCAACAACCCAGCGATGCAAAGGAATGTGTAATCCTGTACACCACCCCGAAACTCAATACAGTATCTTCTGGTGCTGAAACATGTAGCTTGAAACCTCGAGCTTTGTAGCGAAACTCCATACATACATAAGTGAAACATTCCATACATACAAAGTCTTCTCACACTGAATGGACCCTGAAACCTCGTGCTATGTGCTGAAACTCCATACATATACAAAGCCTTCTCACACTGAAACATGGACCCTGAAACCTCATGCTATGTGCTGAAACTCTATACATACAAAGTCTCTTCTCACACTGAAACATGGACGGCGAAATCTCATGCGATGTGCTGAAACTCCATACATACAGAGTCTTCTCACACTGAAACATGGACCCTGAAACCTCATGCTATGTGCTGAAACTCCATACATACAGAGTCTTCTCACACTGAAACATGGACCCTGAAACCTCATGCTATGTGCTGAAACTCCATACACATACAGAGTCTTCTCACACTGAAACATGGACCCTGAAACCTCATGCTATGTGCTGAAACTCCATACCTACGAAGTCTTCTCACACTGAAACATGGACGGTGAAACACCGAAACATGGACCCTGAAACCTCACATGCTATGTGCTGAAACTCCATACATACATAGTCGTCTGAGAAACATGGAGCCTGCAAACTGCTTTTCCTACCGAAAATGCATACCTGAAACATTGAGCCTGAAGTCTGCAGCTATATATGTGAGTTACACATGAATCAACAGCCACCCTCAAACTACATCCTGCTGCTGAGTCTTTGGTCTTTGGCACACATACAGATGATGCCTCAGTCGATTTGCCAAGCGAGCGAGCACAGGCGCTAAAGCCAGGCAGCATTCAAGTACCCTCCAGGTACATGCGACAAAAGAGTAAAACTGGCCCTCGAGTTGATGCCACCCTCTGGGTTCTCACAGTGTGTGTGTGTGCTCTCATAGCTAGAAACACAAGCAACAAAGCTCTGGGTATTCAGGATGTTCCATAAAAGGGGATATGAGGGCTGTAAGGGCTTATAAACAGACAGTGTAGACACAGTTTACACATAGCTACATGTTCATGTATGGCATGCACATGACACAGACACCAAAACGTGAGACCGTGTGGCACCCCTATACGGAGCAATGAGCCTACTTCTTGGTAGTCTTAGAAGCAGCTCTCACAAGACCTTTGGAAACCTCGATGAGCTCGGTCTGGGCTTGGGTTTGCTCTGTGATCTCCCGGATGAAGTTGTCTAACCCGGACCTCGTGACTTCCTGTTGGCAGGGCAAAAGGTTGAACTTCAACAGGTGCTCGATGGACAAAGCGGCGGATTGGGCTTTGGCATAGCTGCTTGTCAACTCCTTGACCCTGGCATCCCCCAATGCACCGGGGTGGTTCCTGGTGAGCTTGAGTGCATCCGTTGCCAAGCGATTCTGCGACTGCAAAGCGGCATTGAGCATCTTGATCGTGTCCTTGGACATAACCCCATCTTGAATCGGATCATCCTTGCAGCGATCCCACCCCCAGTTCATCTTCCGCATGATGTCAGAGATGACCTGTGCCTGATCATGCCTGCCCTTCTTCTGCCGCTGAATGCCGTTGGTCTCACTTCGGCCCACCTCCCTGCCCACAACCATCTCCTTGTGGCACCAAAACTTTCGACCCTCGCCATCCTTGGTCTCAAAGATGTCACCGTCCTCGTAGGCCTGATCCATGGCAGCTTGGTTGCCTTGGAAGTACTGCCAGAGAAACACCGACTTCGGCAACCCTTTCTCCTGCTCCTTGGTGAACTTCTTGTCGTAGATGTCCAAGGACTGTTGGAAGAGTGGATCTGCTGTGTTCAGGTCGAACCCGCCGTCGGATCGCTTCTTGAAGACCGTATTGATAACTGTGGTTTGGTGCTTTCTCTTGCTGGTGCCGGCCGGAACGGCGTTGTAGAGCTCGAGCAGGTGGTCAGGCAGCTGCTTTTTGTCGGCCATTTTGGCCCACTTTTCACCCTTACCCTTGTCACGTTTCTCCTCGCCCGTCTCGCCGTTGGTCAAGGCCAAGGTTGTAACCTTTTTAGGGTCCTTAGAGGAAGAGGAAGCCAAGGCTGCACTGGGCCGCTTCATCTTCGGTGCCATGGCCGTCAGGCTCTACGTAGGAAGCAGGCACAACTCAACTCGCGGTTTCGCCAAAGGACTTCCACGGCATGTGCATGTGACAACACAACATGACAACATGAAAGCCGTGCAAAGCAAGCACACAGCCAACACAGCCATGCAGTGAGCTCTCAGGGTGCTCTCAAGGTCCTTGCTCTAGTACTAATACTACTATACTATACTACTACTATACTACTACTATACTACTATACTATACTATACTATACTATACTACCACTACTACTACTACTACTACTACTACTACTACTACTACTACTACTACTACTACTACTGCTACTACTACTACTACTACTACTACGACTACTATACTACGATAATAGTACAATACTACTTCTTCTACGTTCGAGTATACCCAATACCCAGTACCCACGATACTTGTATTATACCTACTGTGTACCTACTATATAGTTGTTATCGGATACTCCCATAGGATCGAAACACTTTTTTCTCGCATATCCCTCGGAACTTGATGGATGTAGCTTTTGTTGCGGCTGCAGAGGGAGTGTCTAGGCTAGATCACGAGACAGTTGGGGATGGAAGCATTTCGCAGGATGTGATGACCGACAGCCCACAATGCTCTTCAGTTTCCGAATACCAGACAAACGAAGTACCGGATGTCGGGTGTCGATTGAAACCGACTAGACAATGATTTTGTTCTCCAGGACACCAATAACTCATAGGAATTTCTAGACTGTGGACCACTGAAGCATGTAAGTTTCGTAGAAATCACAACACCATACCATCGAAGTTTGATCGAAGTTTCGACGGAATTTCGACATGCTAGGTCGAAGTTTGATCGAAGTTTCGACGAAACTTCGACCCCCCAAGGTCGAAGTTTCGACACCTTCAAGTCGAAGTTTCGACACCCTACCGGTCGAAGTTTCGACACCCGAGGTCGAAGTTTCGAGCCGAAACTTCGACACCAATTTGCTAAAAGTGCTACCCTTACAGTGAATTGTAATATCACAACTTACAAACTTCGACCTCGGGTGTCGAAACTTCGACCGGTAGGGTGTCGAAACTTCGACCTGGGGGGTGTCGAAACTTCGACCTGGGGGGGTCGAAGTTTCGACGAAACTTCGACCAAACTTCGACCGAGTCTGGTGGATCACTTGCATTTATTGAACTGATTTTCCGTTCCCTGCTGCTACACGGAAACGAAAAAATCAAACGAGCCGGTACCACAACAACAAAAAATGTCCTTACTCTTTGCTCCCTTCTTTCTCTCTCACGGTTTCTGTCTCGCTCAAAGTCACTCTCAGAGTCGCTGCCGGGCAGCCGGTGGGAGAGGCGAAGAACCTGCACACAGGGACGGTAGGTTTAGAATTAAAGAACCGCACGAGCGGCTTTGTGTGTTGCAGCTTTGAAGTTCTAGGGTTTCGACAGATCTAAAGGTTTGGGCTTTGTTTGTTTTGGTGTTGTAAGGTTCTAGGTTTTCGGCAGGTTTAGGGGTTTTGGCTTTGTAAGTTTCAGCCAATACAGATAGGGCTGGTTTCTAATGTTCTGGGTTTCGACAGGTTTGGGGTATAGTATTTCTTGTGATAGAGGGCTTTCTGTGTTTCGGGTTTAGATACGGTTCTAGGGTTTCGACACAGGTTTAGGGATTTAGGCTTTGTATAATTCAGCCAAAGTCGTCGGAGGCTGGGCTCATAGAAGCTTGTGGGGATTTGGATTTAAGCTTCGGGGCCGCTTTCGGTAAAGTTCGACCATTGCCTGGGATATTTTGTTGTTTGCATATATCGACCCGAAACCTTAAAACCCTGTAACCCTAAAGCCACCAAACCCTAAAACCCAAACCCTCAAACCCTTAAACCCTAAAGCCCTAAACCCTATAACCCCTAAACCCTCAAACCGTCTATATCAAGCCCTGAACCCTAAAACCCTAAACCCTTAAACCCAAAAACCTTAAACCCAATAATCCCTAAACCCTAAAACCGTCGATATCAAGCCCTCTAAACCCACATTTTAAAACCCTAAACCCTGAAACCCTAAAGCCTTAAACCCTTAATCCTTAAACCCTAAAACCGTCTATATCAGCCGACCAACCCTGTAAATAGATGAACACAAGCACACCTCGACCCTGGTAACAAACAGAAGCCCGTGAACCCGACAACACTCCACACCTTAAACCCTGCAACACCGTAAGACTCTGAAATCCGGACTGCGATTCCACATCCTGAGGCTTTGGGCTTTGGGCGCTTTTGGATGTGTTGAGCTTCAGCCCATTAAGGTTTCATAATTGTGTGCATGTGCAATCTATCTCTAGGTGAAAATTATTTGTGTATGTAGATGCACATATATATATATGTGTGTGTGCATGCAATTTCAACACATTGTGACTTTGTGAGGGGGACCAAGAGAGTCATAGAGAGGATTTAAGGTTTAGGGTTGTAGGGTCTTAGAATTATATGATCTTATATTTATAAGGCTTTGCAGGTGTGGTTTTAGGGTATACAAAGGGTTTCTTTATAAGGGTCTATACAGGTGGGGGCTTATAATTTGAGAGCAAAAGAGCACAAACCCTTGTTTCTCACGATCGGCGGTGTCGCGACCGATCCCTCCTCCTCCTCCGCCTCGATGGCGATCGCCTCCTCCTCCTCCCTCTACTCCTCCTCCGCCGCGATCGCGATCTTCGCCGCCGTGATCGCGATGATGTGCTGCTGGAGCTTCTGCTGGACTCAGCATCTTCAGCAGGACTCGTCGCTGCATGCTCACTGAAAAACCTTTGCAGCTCCTCATCCGCTATCTCCTCATCACCATAGCCATCATCCTCCAGAGGGGATTCCATTGTAGCATCTGGCAAAACGGATTCCATTGGAGCAGCCTTTGGCAAAACGGATTCCATTGGAGCAGCCTCTGGCAAAACGGATTCCATTGGAGCACCAGCCTCTTGCAAAACGGATTCCATTGGACCACCAGCCTTTGGCAAAACGGATTCCATTGGAGCAGCACCAGCCTTTGGCAAAACGGATTCCAATAGAGCAGCACCAGCCTTTGGCAAAACGGATTCCAACGGAGCAGCTTGCATCTTCGCCATAGCCGCACGAATCAAGTGAGCAGGCGGAGCACACTTCGGAGGCCTCGGAACCAGCGGGACAGCAGCTTTCGGAAGTGGCAGTGGCACACCAGGCACACTAGGGCCAGCTTTGCTCTGAGTACCCATCCTGCTCCTTGGCCTGGCGACCTCAGCCTGCACCGTGCCAACACCAGGAATAAAAGCATTGTTCAGCTCCGATGCCATATATGCAGCATAATCGTCGTCCCAGACAGCCACATAAGCATTGCAAAACCTTACATCTTGCAAACGACCGCTTCTCACCAGCTGTATGTTCTCAAAGACCCAGCCCCGACTTCGCAGCTGATAGCCAAGAATATTGGTCGTGCAAGTGTTGTCCACATACTTCAGAAAAACCCGCGACATGGTTGAATTATCGTGCACACCGTCGGCCTATAGCAAAGTTTAGGGCTAAAGGGTTTAGGTTTAGGTTGTGTGGTGTATAGTGTGTGGGTTAGATTAGAGATGCCTAGGCCGAAAAAGGACCCGTCCTAAAGTGTCCAGGCTTGCAGGTCTATGCCCAGAGAGTATGAGAGTCTCGATAAAACTACTTGTTGTATATGTTCACAGTATGTCACTATTATGGCATATAATCGGAGTATATGTGAGGTCTAATATGATCATTATATGGTATACTATATGCAGGGTGGGTATTTCTCCTGTGTTGTATGTGTATCCTGTCCGATCTAGATTCAACATATAGCTGTGTCCATGTGTATAGCTTGACATGAAAACACACTCTCTCAGCACTTCTGGGCCTCCTGCTGCGAAACTGCAAACATGAACCGTGAAAGCCCGAAATACCCACCAAAAGAGACTATCGGGGACATAGGTTTAATAGGGGGTTGCATTCGGTGCATGATTCGGGGGTTGTTATTTCCTGGAGGCCTTCGGTATGAAATAGGGGTAACATGACGATGTTCATCATGGGGTGGTATAATCGTGACTTCGACTGTTGTGGTGCCACTTTGGGATTTAAAGCTGAGTCGGGGGTTTGTTGTGATTGGTATAAACCCCAACCCCGAACCCTTAAGCCCGAAACCGTTTCTATATATATATATATATATATATATATATATGGTACCCCCCCCCCCCCCCAAAGATCCACGCTTTCTGTCTGTTTCCAGCTCTTCGTGTGCCATCCCCGTTTGTTTGTTCTTCATGTCGTCTGTATGTGTGTCTTCCTACGTGAATACCACAACATTTAGCAGACACACACACATGGTTGGGCAAACTCCGCTCCAAAGATAGTGGGTACAGGCCTTGGCCCCTTAGCCCCGGTACAAACCGGTACAACCGGTACAAGTTGTACCGGGGGAATCCAAGATTCCAAGATTCCAAGATTGCTGCGGAGTCTTTTTTGGAATCCTGGAACTGGATGGGCTCCGGTATCCAAGATTCCGAGAAAGAGTTCGCAGCAATCTTGGAATCTTGGAATCTTGGATTCCCCCGGTACAAGTTGTACCGGTTGTACCGGTTTGTACCGGGGGGACCCTTCCAAGGTTCCAGGAGAAGACCGGTACAACTTGTACCGGTTGTACCGGTTTGTACCGGGGCTAAGGCCTGCATCCGAGATCTAATACCCGATGTGTTGCCGGCAACAGCCCTTCCCATCCCTCTCCCCTTCCCTCCCCTTCTCTCTTTTCACCTCCCCACCTTCCCCCTCCTTTCTCAACAACCCTGATAAATATTCCTTATTAGAAAATTTGTCTATCCCCTGTGTAGAGACCGTGTCGAGAATCCTAAACCCTTATAGACTCTTTATAGAAACCTTACAGATTCCCTTATAGATTTTTTTTATAGAAACCTTACAGATTCCTTATATAAAGACCTTATAGACCTGAAATGGAGCCCGTATAGAAAAACCATAGATTCCTTATAGAAACCTTATAGATCCCCTGTATAGAAACCTTCGAGAAACCCCTCATAGATCCCTTATAGAACTCTGTTACAGATTCCGTTCCGAAACCGTGTGGGTTCCCAAACAGCGGCCTTATGAACACCTTGAAGAATAGATCCCATCTATAACGACCTTATGGAAAACCCTCATACAGCTCTGTTTTGGAGCCGTTCCAAATAACCGTTATAGATTCTCTCTAGAAGCCTTATGAATTCCCTATAGAGACCTTATAGAGATCCCGTATAGATCCCTTATCGAGAATCCTTATGGATTCATTATAGAAGTCCTTGCATTGCAGAGCCCCATCGTAGAACCTTATGGGAGCTCCCTATAGATCCCTGATATGGAGCCCTCATAGACAGCCTTTATAGATTCTTATAGAAACTTTATAGATCCCTTATATAGAGAGTTACAGAAGCCCCTTATAGATCCACAAATGGAGTTCTTTATAGAAAACTTTGAGAGATTCCTTGCACGGAGCCTTCATAGACAACTTTTATATACTCCTTATGAAAACTAGTAGATTCCCCTCTATGTGGTTTTCCCCCCTCTAGAAACCACATAGAAGCCCGGTATAGATCCCTCATTTTGGGCCCATGTAGAAACCCTTACAGATTCCTTCTTGAAATCTTATAGATCCTCTATGTAGAGACCTTATAGAAACCCATGATATAGAAAAACTATAGATCCCTATAGAGAGAGTTTCTAGAAACTCATTATGGATCCCTCATATGGAGCCCTTATAGCAAACCCGTTTATATTCCTTATAGACACCTTGTACATCCATTGCAAAAAAACCCATTAGAAACCCCTTGTAGATCCCTCATATGGGCCCATATCGAAAGTTCTATAGATTCCATATAGAAACTTTGTAGATCCTCTATATAGAAACCCAGATCTTCGTGGTCGATGTCGATGCCGGAGTATTTGCGTACTTGTTTTTTCTCCAACATGCCATGAAGATATTACATTTTCGTGTCATATCCATGGGCTGACATATGCAAGACAATATGCATGTCAGGCCGGCAGTTATATGCTATGGAGGAGTGGTAACTGTGGTGCACCGTGTCATTAGCTTCATGGATTGGCCTGGTGGCTGTTTAGCCAGAGAGCCCCTGTCCTTGACGCATTGCCTATGGGTAAGGTAAGATTTCATACCTGAGGACCATATCTGATGTACACATGTACAAACTAGCAATCACAACCTTCTGTGTTGCAACATTTATATAGAAAATTATCCTGGACCGAATGCAAACTGTTGCGTATCATATTGACAGAGGAACAGCATATGATGATGTATGGATGCCATATCCAGTCTTTGACATGAGACTACGAATGCCAGGAATCTTCTTGTGCTCATACACCGAGGGATAGTACAGTTGTTGAAACCAGTGGCATAATTGTTTTCAGACACGATGACGACCGATATCAAAGGTAAACAGGTGCATAGCAATATCCTGCATGCGAGCGTGCCGGGATGCGTGGACGAACCTGAAATTTGACATTTGTGCTTTTAATTCTATGTCTGAATCAGTGCGAAACTTTCTGGGTTTCGGTTTGTAGAATGCGTGATATGGCTATGTAGCATTTAGCTAAGCGTTTGATATTGTCTATATAAAAAACTAGCTAAACAGACCCTAAAGTCACGATCATTGTGCCACCGTTTGTCTCCATCACCGATCACCCGGTCCACATTGTCGTTGTCTTTTCATTTCAGAGGTGCAGTCGTGTTCGTTTGTATTCGCATATTCCTCCCTCGGAAAGTTTACGCTTTATGTCCATCACCCGTGTCCATATGCAAAGAGACATGCATAAGGGTTTACAAATACTGCAGCTACATGCTGTTGTAAGTGATGTGGGTACCAAGGGTAATCCGGCAATGCTGTGGAATGGTACTCCGGCAATGCTGTGGAATGGAAGGGTTGTTTCGGATTAATTGAGTCATATTTGAGGGGGTTCTTTCCGAATAAGGCCAAAACGCGCGAATCATATTTGAGGGCGTTCCTTCCGACTAAGAACAAATTGCGACTCATATTGGGGGGGGTTCCTTCCGAATAAAGCCAAAATGCGCGGATCTTTGGGGGGGGGGGGGGAAGCATATATATATATATAGGGGTATAAACCCCAACCCCGAACCCTTAAGCCCGAAACCGTTTCTATATATATATATATATATATATATATATATATACAGAAACCCACAACCCCCTCTCTCTCGCAGTCCAAACCCAAACCCTCAACCGTGTAATAAAAGGCTCCAGAACATCCTGGAAATTGGGATTTGGGGCTTGGCACTTGGGGTTTAAGGTCTAGGCGCTCATAGGGTTTAGGGTTAGGGGGTCCAGGGTTTTGGGGTTTTAAACTGCACAGAACGGATTGAATCTGATACAAGTATATAGCTTATATATATATATATAGGAAACAGAAGTGCAAATGCATATAGATAAATGATATATATATATAATATTTAAATAAAACATAATATGTATAGATACATTCATATATATATATATATATACATACACATAAGTATATAAGGGCTTGTATATGAGATTTGCTAGTCTAGCATCAAGCATCAACCCCAACACCACCATATGCTTCTAGACATCTCACTATCATCATCGCCACCCCCATGCTTAACCCGAAATCCTGGAATCCCAAGCCGGCCCAAAACCCAAGACCCTGATTTAATCCGGCCTCGAGTGGCCCACCACAGCCGACGATGCCGAAGTTGCACAGTCACACCTTTCTAGAGCAGGATGTGTGTGTGTGTGTGATGCTTGTGTGGTGTTGCTTTGAATTTCGCATTCCTCGAAGTCTGAATCTCTCAACCTACCGATGCTTTGCGACTCGATACACACAATGCTCTCATGGTCCACTCAACCTACCGCCGCTCGACAGAATGCTCTCATGGTCCACTCAAGGTTCACACAACATGCATGACAGCAAAGCTCACAGCATCACACAGCTCGCAACAGCCATTGATCACAAAGCTGCACTCTGATTTTGGGGTCGCCACCGAAGCAGCATACACACAGCTTCCACGAATCTGTCCACGTTGATCCTTCGCAGATGTATGGCAAAAAGCGCCCATCCTGCATGTCACATCTGATTCCGTGGAGGGACGAAAGCCCTCGCTTCTATAGCAAACAGGCCTCACACACATCTCCCATCTGATTCCGTGGAGAGACAAGCACTCTCGCTTCTATAAAAGCCACACAAGTGACCATTCCATGGGCTCAAAATCTGACTGTGCAAGCTACACAGTCTGCTCAGGAAATAAAGCGACACACGACTTCTTCTTATGCTTTTTTACTTAGAACTATTGTGTTTTCAAGTTCAAAACCCCATACAGAACTATGCAGCAGCATGCTCCACGGGCTTTGTGCACAACTGCATACAGTTCCTATCAAAGCAATCAGCACAAACGTACTATAGTCACTGCACTATAACACCTATCAACCAACATGTCTGATTGTGTGCACACACAGAGGAATCTAATCTTCAGGCTCCTTGTCAGCACCCTCGGGGTTAGCAGCATCAGCAGGACACTCAGAGTCATCCTCTCCCTCCATGTCCTTGAGCTTCAATTTGGCCCTCTTCTCCTTGGGATTCTCCGAGTCAAACTGATCACCTGCACGTTTGGCAGCAGCACGACCAAGTTCGGAAGCCGCCTCCTTCTCAAGACCCGCCTTCATTTGCCGATCTCTCTCGTTGTGGTAGGCTTTGGAGACCACTCGTTTCCGGATGGCTGTTCTGTCCATCTTCATCTTCTTCTTCTCTACACCATCATGCTCATCCTCGGGGAACTCCTCGGCCTTCACCGCAGACTCAGGCTCAGGCTTCACCTTAGTGTTGTGCAACTCGGGCTTCTCCTTCTTAGTCTTCTTCTCACCTTTGGCCTTCGCGGTCGCCGTGGATTTCGGTGTCGACTTTGGGCTCGCCTTCGATTTCGGGGTCGACTTCGGGGTAGCCTTGGCTTTCGGGTCCGACTGCTTAGACTTTGGGCTCTCCTTGCTCTTAGGGATCTCTGGGCTCTTCTTGGAGTGCCTGATTGCGGGAATCGTATCCTTCTCTTCGGAGATCTCGGGGGCTTCGCCGTCCGGGGACTCGATGGGCTTCTTGACCTTGCTTGGCGCTGAAGACCTGGACTTAGTAGGGATCGCATTCTCAGTCTTCTGATTCGCCTCGCTCTTCTTGTTCGCCTCTCCGTTCTGCTTGCCTTTCCCTTTCCCTTTCCCTTTCCCCTTCTTCTCAGGGCAGTTTTTGCGGAATATGATCAACTGGGCTTTGTTGTCCAAGGGCTCCACAGATTCGGCTTGGCTCAACAAATAGCTGAAGTGCACGTCCATGGGGCTGCTGCTTGTGCTTGTTGTAGCAGCAGGTGGGGCCCGACTGCTGCTACTAGGTCCAGGAAGATCTTCGCTCTCTGCCTCTTCTGAACTTACTCTGCTCAGAACTCTGTCAAAGACTGCCATGGGGTCGAGCCGACGGAGGCTGGGCTTTGGTCTAGGGTCGTCTTCCAAGGCCAGGGGCCTTGCAACCGCAGGCCTTGCATCTTCAGGCCTTGCATCTGCAGGCCTTGCATCTGTAGGCCTTGCATCTGCAGGCCTTGCATCAGCGGCACCATCTGTCAAAGCAAGCATTCCCGGAGGAGGCTCGCTGACAGACTCCTGAGATCCGTCCTCTAGGACGGGACCACAATTCATGATGTCGAGGACATCCTGCACAGCCGTTTGCTCAGCCGCTGTCATCATAGCAAAGCACCGCTGCTTGGTCTTGGCTTCCACCTTGAGGCACCTGAACATGGCACACCCGATCCTGATGCCTTCATCAGTCAAATCGATGAAGTCGTTGTCCGATTTCCGAGTGTGATTAATTTTCTCCTCCTGCTCGTTCATTTTGGCCAAGGCTGTTCTGACCTTCTTCGGGCTGAGCATACCGTTCGGAGCGAGGAGCATGAGCTCTTTGTAGAGGTCGGCAGCACCCGCCATCCAGGAGCCTATCGGGGACTTTTTGAAGGTGAGCCCGCGAGGCAAGTTCAAGGCCTTGAAGAAATCCGTAGTCTTTCGGGATTTCAGCCACTTGCTGAGCACACCTGTGATATCTTCCACACCGATCGTGGGATCGGCGACCAACCGTCCCGTCTGTCCGGTGAGAGCCATGCTGCGGCAGCAGGGCAGCTGTACAAAAAAGCTTGTGAAACCGAAAGCGGGGTCGCTATACTTACTACCGAGCACAGAAAGCCCGAGTCCTGCCGGCAACATGTGAAACACAGGATTCAGACCTCTCAAGGTCGTTTACAGATTGTGTCCCCGCAGACACAACTGCTCCTAGCCCTCGAGGTAAACACTCTCTGTGCAACACTGAACTTTCAAAGTAAAAACTCTCTGCACAACACACTAAACTCTCAAGGTGTAAGATATATGTGCTGTCAAAGTCTCACACCTCTCTCAAGGTCATCTACATATTCCCTCCAACTGCTCAGACACGTGCAAATTCAATCTCTCAAGGTAAATACCCTTTGTCAACAGCAAAAACTCTCATGGTGTAATATATCCTCTCACAAGGTCTGACACACCTCTCACAAGGTCACATCTACATATATTCCCTCCACAACTGCTCCTAAACATGCAAAAGTCTCACATACCCTTGTTGTACAACACTAAACTCTCAAGGTGGGGTATACTCTCAAAATTATAACACACCTCTCAAGGTCATCTACATATTCCCTCCAACTGCTCCTAAACATGCAATGCTCGAGGGTATATATACCCTCTGTTCAACACTAAACACCCTCATGGTCAGTATATTGCATATGGCTCTCTTATATAAGGTTTCTCTCTACTCTATGAAATATATAACTGTCGGGGCCCGTTGTGTTTGCTGAAGCTGTTTACATATGTTCTCAACCTGCTCTATACTCTCTAAAAAGTGTTCAAGCTGCATTACTTTTTAAAACCTACATATATTCCTAGTGCCGAAAATCTCACTCATAGACTTATATATTCTGCATGCGACCACACCTGGTTCCATACCACATGCTTTTGTCCCGCATCATAGACCCGCACACACACACACAGACACACACACACACACACACACACGGTGTCAATTGTTGGTTTCGTTCACACCCAACTCTCAAGGTATATGCTGGTGTGTGCCAAATATAGAGCCAGCATGTATAGCAAAGGCATCTCAGGACCCAAAAACCGGGTCGGTCGTCTCGGAAAACAAAACTTCGCTATCCCCCAACAAAATTCACCACATGCTGGAAAATCAAAAGCTTCGCGAATATAATATATATATATATATATATATAGAGAGAGAGAGAGAGAGAGAGAGAGAGACAGACAGACAGACAGACAGACAGACAGACAGACAGACAGAGACCAAAAAACAAAGAGACAGAGAGGCAGAAAGACCGACAGAAAGAAAGACAAATATATATACATATATATATCTTGCTATACACCAGAGAGGGGTCGAAGTTTCGACCCCCGAGGGGTCGAAGTTTCGACCCCTGGGGGTCGAAGTTTCGACCCCTGCCGGGCCAGACCTAGATCCAAAATCGCAGGAATTCGGGAAGTGTGATTTTGGATATAGATCCAAAATCACAGGTCGAAAATAAAACTGTGATTTTGGATCTGGGATCCAAAATTTTGCGCTGTGATTTTGGAGAACTTGACGCTGGGATTTTGGATATCATATCCAAAATCACAGGATAAGATAAATATCTTGAATTCCTGTGATCCAGGAGATCCTCCGGTCTTCTGGTCAAGATAACTTTCGGCCTAACCCGGTCTATGGGGCAAGCTCCGCCGAGGCGATGACTTTGCCACAACGCCACCATGCGGGCACACGACGTCGCCACGCACCACTTCCTCGGGGACGTCGTCGACATCATACGCCGGGCGATGGCTTCCGGCTGGGACCCGGTGCTCTTCGGGCACGACCTGCAGAACGCCTACCGCCAGTGGGCGGTGAAGTTCCCGGGTCATTGCGGGACGTTCCTCCCGACAGCCGCCGGAACCACCCTCTGGTTCCATTTCGCCGCTTCGGAGCGGCGGCGAGTGTCTGGAACTTTAACAGGGCGGCGGACGCCGTCCAGATGCTGGCCAGGGCGTTGCTCTTGGTCCTGTGCGGCCACTTCGTCGACGACTTTAACGGCGTGGAGGACAAGTCGGCGGCCGACTCCGCCCACTTCGCCCTGGCCGACTTCTTCGCCCTTCTGGGCCTCCAGACCAAACCTTCCAAGGCTCAGCCGCCGGCCAAGGAACATGTGGTCCAGGGCGTCGCGGTGCGGGTGGCCCCGTCGGGCGTTGAGCTGCGCCCCACCGCCGACCGCACCAAGAAGATCCTACAGCAGATCGACAACGCCCTGGAGAACAACGCCATGAAGCCGGACGTGGCGTCCAAGCTGGCCGGGCGGCTCACGTTCTTCAGCCAGTCGGTCTTCGGCTGCACAGGACGGGCAGCCATTAAGCCGCTCTACGCCAGGGCGGCCGACACGGCAGCCCACTCTGATGATTCTCTTTCGGTGGGGCTCCGTTCCGCCCTCTTGGCCCTTCGCCGCCTGGTGTCCACGGCCCAGCCACGGCTTATCCCCTGGCCGTTACAGGACCAGTCCCAGTCCTCTATGCGGACGCCTTCTTCCTAGAGGGCGACTTGCGCAAGAAGGTGGGCCACCTTCAGCCGGGAGACCCGGTCCCTCGGTCCGCCAGGTGGGAGAACGGCTGGGGCTTTGTGCTCCTCTTCGAGGGCCAGGTGTTCTACGACTTCGGCGTCGTCAAGCCCGAGTACCTCAAGCCCTTCGCGTCCCGCCGGGCATTCATCTACGTGCTGGAGATCTTGGCGCAGGTGCTCCCGATCATCACCTTTGCAAGGCGGCTGCCCCAACACTGGATCGCCTTCATTGACAATGTCGCCGGGCAGTTTGCCCTCATGAAGGGCTATGGGCGGGACCCCGCCGTGAACGGCATCCTTGCTTCTTTCTGGGGACTTGCGGCTGATAGGGCTTGGTGCCCCGAGTTCTACAGGGTCCCCTCCGCCGCCAATGTCTCCGACGCCGTCTCTCGGGGCGACGACTCCCGGGCGGTCCGGGAAGGGTGGTGCCGCGTTCGGGCACCGGTCGACGACGTCATGGTGATCCTCGGGCGGGCGGCGACCGACATCGACTACGCCTGCCACGAGGCTCCTGAGAGGCTGCTAGACCTTGCTTCTTGGTAGTTAGTGCCGGCACCTTGTGGGGGGTGGGTGCGCCGGGCGGACGCAGAAGTGCGCACCCCGGCACCGGCACCGGTTTTCGGGGCGGTGTGCTCGGCCGGGCGCATTATATGCGACTCGACCATCCAAAAAAGGAGCCACTGCACCCTAAGTAGGATTTTGGGCTAACTCGTTAGCGCAGCGCTTGTTGTGTAGCGCACGTGTGCGAGTAGGAACAAGCGTCAGCGACCGAACCGCAGGTTGCCGGTTCGATCGCCTGATTTGAGTTCCCGCCCACTCCACCCTTGAGATTTTCTTGACTTATATACGGCCGTCACCCGCCCCACCGGGCGGTTGTCCGGGGTGGACGCAGAAGTGCGCACCCCGGCACCGGCACCGGTTTTCGGGGCGGTGTGCTCGGCCGGGCGCATTATATATGCGACTCGACCATCCAAAAAAGGAGCCACTGCACCCTAAGTAGGATTTTGGGCTAACTCGTTAGCGCAGCGCTTGTTTCTCCGGGTTCGCAAGATGGCGGAGGAAAAGGTGCTATGGTCCTGCCATCTCTAGCGGAGTAAGAGATGCCATGGACAGTTCTGTTGTCTTCGGAAGTCCTGCAGCCTCTGCCTGGATAAGCACCGTACGACGTCTATCACGAGTTGCTGAGCTTCAGGCTGTATCCAACCAGCAGGAGATCGAGTTGGCTAGACAACGATCGGAAGAGCGGTCAAGAACCGCTGCTTTAGCACAAAGCTTAGCCAATACGATCAACAGCAAGAAGCCGGTGAAGCACAAACGGACTGAGGGCGTGAAGCGCGAGCCAGTACAGACGTTCATCAACGACGATGTCGCGATACCTGTTTGGCACGACGTGCATCCGTGGCTAGAGTTTTGTTCTTTGCGCTATATGAAGCTTCCTTCGCAACAGATGCCGAGCAGCTTCTATCGGATGTGGATGCACGAGTGCGGGCCGTGCAGGAAGATTACAAGACCAAGGAGGAGAACTGCAACTTGAAATTCCTAGAGATGCACCGGCCAAAGCTAGTAGAGCAACTTCCAGAACGAGTCACTGCTGAAGAAGGCCTATGCAGAGTCTCCCAGCTGCATGACGAATCAAAACCTATAGAAAACCTATATAAGCTGACAGAGGTTTCGCCCCTTATTTGAATCCAGCCCGGGCTGGATTCAGGTAACGGTCCGCAAACTAAGGTGAGCGAGATTCTGGGAGGACCTGGAACGTACGAGTCCAGTACTTTATATTCTTCAAGCCACGGCCATCCTACAACATTGTACGCCTTCGAGCGCGCTGGACCACGGTTGTTTGTGTTTCTCCAGCACGCTAGAAGGCCTACAATGTTGTAGGATGGCCGTGGCTTGAAGAACATCAATGTCAGTACGGGTTAGATTACGGCGTTATGCACAGACAATGCGTCGGGAGAACTTGAGATTAGATGGGTTTATGTTCATGTACCTTGCCAAGTCTGCTACCAGAGCTCAACACTTGGAGCAATTTGTACATGCAAGCATGCGAGTGGATAATCCGGACATGGTGGTCTCGGGCATTCCCTTCGGGAATCCCGCCGTAGATAACTCCCGTGAGATATACACGATCGAGGCGAAGGAGACTCGTGCATGCATGTCTCCAGCTGACCTACAGAAGGTAAGACAGGAGCTGGATACGAGACGCAAAGCGGCTTTCAATGCCAGAAACAATCCGAAGAGGATGCAGCGTCCTGCTGCCAAGAGGCGTCCTGCTGCTGTGATTGCTGTCCCATAGATTTTTTTGTGAAAACTTGTACAACTTCGGCTGATGGCTCCGATGCACAGACGCGCATTTTGAGTTCACAGCCGCGAATTGCATGATCTGTATAGATTCAGCTTATGGTTCCGACGGTATATCTTCAGCTTTTTGTGCCTCTTGCTGTGAAAGATCGTGGTGCTGTGGATGGGTGACATAAACATTCAAGAGAACAAAGCTTTGCAGGACCTGATCCGCTTCATTCTTCTGGAGGACGATTTTCACGGAACGAATGTCCGGCTTCGGGATTCCTGGATTGCTCGAGCAGTCGGGAGCTTTGTTCGTTCCGTGCAGTTCTAAGTGGAGATCCAATCTTGGGGATGCACCTTAGGTGGAAGTCAAGCTGGCTCGACCCAGCCCTGGACTACATTGAAGGCGGCGGCGATCTTGGGCCGCTCGCAGAGGCAAGTTGCAAGTCTGCGCCAGGAAGCAAGCTGAAAACAGACTCTCACCTCAACCAGGCAGGAGTTGCAGGATCAGACATAGTAAGTGGTGGTGTTCATGTAGCAGGCCAGCAATGAATACTTCGAGGAAGAGATCAAGGCGGTGTGACCCATTTGATCTTGATGTCAGTAGCCGTGGGTGTGCTGGCAGGCTTCAACAAGAAACTTTGATCCGAGCTGTTTGCTTGGCTCTGGCACCTTCGGTAGTGCACGGCCCTTGTCCTTGTGGGTTTTTTCGGACACAGAACGTGGTCGGCGGTTGCACCAGGTCTACCGTGGAACGATGAAGGACGGGACAGAGGTCGCCATCAAGGCAGGAGCAAAGGCATGTAGCATTCCCGGTTCAGCGACCGAGTTCGCGATCACAGGTCTTGCAAGTGCCAGAGGAGGCAGGCTTTGAGGAAGAGATAAAGGCCGCCTCCTTGTTTCGAGCCCTCTGACTACTTCTCCAGCCTAAGTTTGCGATGTTCGTGGTGTCGCCGAGAGCTGACAGGTTCTCTCCAGATTCCGGCATCCCAACCTTGTGATCCTCATGGGCTTCGCTCGACATGCAGCGACGTCGCCCCTCACTGTTTATGTGTTTCAAGCGCTGATGCCAGCAGCTTCCCGCGTATCTTATGGCTCAAAGGCACTAGCTATGCTGCATGCTTTCTTGTGTTTACTTCGCTGAGCATGCCCGAGATGGGTGCTGCAATGGCTTCGGAGGCTGCAGCGCCTGCGGCGACAGGGAGCACAGCGGCTGCATCTGGCTCCCAGCGCGAGAGGTCAGATGTGGCAGACTTGCAGAAGCAACTTCTGCAGGAGCAATCGCCTGGACTTCCGAGAAATAACTCTTGGAGTGGCGCGGAGAACCGTGAGAGAATGAGCCCAGAGTTAGCTGCCTCCCGCAGACTGCGAGAGCCGGGAGGATTTCGGCGAGGGTTTCTGCAAACGCAGGCCATAAATCAGGGGCTACAAGCGGAGGATTTGCCCCAAACGTGGAGTCAGCGATTGGTTGACACACTGGCTGCAACCAGCTTCCAGGTTGAAAGTCATGTTTACGGACTGAATCTCAGTGATGACGAAGATGCTCAGCCTATTCGGCATGGCGCAAGCAATCTTAGCATCGCATTCTTGATCTTCAAGGGCAACTGCGGCTGTGCCATCCTGTACATGCCTCGTGGCTGGATGCACGGAGGCCGGGGCGGGGGGGGGGCAGTAACCATCGGTTTTAAGCCAGCAACAGGCAACAGGACACCATCACCGTAATGTGAAGCGAGGGGGAAAGGGCGGCTAGCATCCAGAGGTCTTCTACTTGCCTCCATCGTCGTGCCGTTAATCGGCTTCGCTTCGATCTGGTGTGCGCTCTTGCTGCTCAAGGTTCGCCTAACGACAGAGAGTCATGCAGGTTACGGTGACTTGATGAACAATGCGCTCGGGCCAAGTGGCCGTGCTGCTTCCAACCTCTTCATTGTCCTCTTGCAGCTGGGAATCTGCTGCACCTACTTCATTGTCGCCTCCAAGCTTCTGCAGACCACGCTTCTCCCGAAAACGTCCTTGGAGCTCTTGATTGCCGGCATGGCCGTCTTTATGGTACCCTTGGTAGCCGTGCGGAAGGTGGCCTCCCTCTGGCCCCTAAGCTTGGCGGGCACGGCGCTCGTGATTTTGGGGCTCCTCATCGTGGGGACGCTGGAGGTCCAGGCGGTGGTGGAAGAGTCACCGGAGCTCACGCTCATGAACTGGAGCCAACTGCTGGTTTGTATTGGCCAGGCTTGCTTCATGTTCGAGGGCATCGGCCTTATCTTGCCAACTTATGACGCCAGCAAGAAGCCGGAAGACTTTTCGTGGATTTACGCCCCTTGACTGGAACGACATGTGCTAGCGCTAGCAGGAGCAGCTGCTCGCATTTAGCCAGGATCCTCACGCGCAGGGCTTGTGTGATGCATCTGTATGCCTGTACTCATGAATCGAATTCAGGTCCTCGTCCAAACTGGAACACTTGCAGTCGTTTGCGCCATTGGAGTGCTTGGTTACATGGCATTTGGCAGTGATGTTTCGAATCTCATCCTGCTGAACTTCCCACAGTCTATTGCAGTATTTCTCGTCCGCTTCGCCTTTATGCTGCAAGTTTGGTGCTCCTTTCCGCTGCAGTTCCTGCCAGCAACTCGGCTACTGGAAACCTTTTTCTTTACACCTGTATCTGATCCTCCACTGATGCGAAAAGCTGCGAAAACGGCTTTTCGGGCACTTGTCGTGGTGCTCCTTGCCGGAGTGGCTGTCCTGGGGGCTAGCAAGCTTGATAACTTCGTGAGCCTCATTGGCGCTCTTTGCGGTGTGCCGCTGGCTTTTGTTTTTCCTGCCGTTGCCCACTATATCCTCGTGAAGGAGTGTCTTTGGTCAGACATCTTGCTGGTTGCTTTTGGAATTGCACTGACCGTCGTGGTAACTGGCGTCAATGTCGCTGCTTTCTTCTAGGCCGAGCAGTATGGTCGAAGACGCTTTTAGGCTTTCAGGTCGAGCACCCATCAAAACAAGGGAACAGGTTGCTAAAGGCGGCCTTCTTGTCCATGCTCCTGCGCTCCAGTTTCCATATCCGTTTCATGTACATAGATGACATAGATCCGCCAGCTGGATGCTGCACTGAAAACAGCCGCTGCTTCTTCGCGAAAGCACCACAGAACTGCGTTGCCGCATGAATCTCCAGGTCTGATCCGGGCTCCAGGAACATCAAGGGTAATCCGGAAGGTTTGCAAGACAAAGCACCGCAAAGATGGAAGAAGCCAGGAGGAGCAGCGCTGCGAGCATTGCTGACAACTGCACACCATACACGCCTAAGACGTCAGTCACTCATCTCACTTCGGTTTGGTGCTGCCAATATGAGCGATACGCTGCCAAACCAATTTCTGCAGCATTTGCGTCAGAACCCCCACATTCTAGACGCTTGTCTGCAAAGAAGACTCCTTGAAGTCTGTGTGGCTGTGGTTCGCCACCTCTTCGTGCAGAACTTTCACTTGACCAGCGAGCTTCAGCCCGTGAACATAAGGAGTCCATTCGTGACTTCCAGGCCCATCTGTCATCTGTCGTCTAAACCGTGGGCTGCGCATGGGCCGCAATTGAAAAGAGAAGCGCTTCTCTGTCAGTTGCAGGTCAAATATCGCGCCTGCTTTGTGCAGCCGCGCACGTCGGATGACTATACACTGGAACAAAGAATGGCGTATATGGAATTCGACACTTGACATAAAGCAGATGAGTTTCATTATTGCCATCCCATGCCTTCTTTGCTTTGCGCGAGACCGTCGAGCTACATCTCAGGCCAAGCTGATAGCAACTCGGCATGCATCATGATGTGAAGCCGGCTCCCACAAACGCCCAAGCCGATCTAAGGACCTGCACATGTCACGCTTCTTCTCACTTTATGGAGGTTCTGAGGACAGCGCTTGCTGCTCCATGTTGCGGGATTGCAGCCTACATCTTGACAGGAAGATTTCCTGGCTGGCTTGGAGTGGATGAAGGCCAACGAGGAGATTTCTTGCAGGCCGCAGGTAGACCCCTGTAAGCCGATGACGGCACCCTCAGCAAGGACTCGAACTGGCACGCGTACCAGATGTGCATGCAGCAGATTGAGTTTGAGTCCTTCACTCAAATGCTGCGCCGAGCCCTGAGCAAAAGCATTTGCAGTATCGGGGTCGGGGAGTCGTAGGCTGGCGTTTGAGCTTCCCTGGGAACGGCTGCAGCCATGTCAGCTTTGAGCTACTCGCGTTGACTGGGCCATGGTCGTAAAATTCGAAGATCCGGACAACTTCTTGAATCCCATTATTCCAGGTGGCTTCCCAGATCCGTCAATTTGCAGGGTCGGCGACGTCTACTACATCTGCAACTCTTCTTTCGAATACTTCCCGGGTCTGCCGATCCACGAGAGCACAGACTTGGTAAACTGGAGATGGGTGGGCTATGGTCTACACAGGAAAGAGCAGGTGAGCTCAGCAGTGAACCTCGTTGATGTGAAGTCTGAGGATGGCATTCAAGCCCCATCTCTCCGATACAAGGATGGGACATTCTACATTATCACCACCTGCGTGTATCGTCCACCCGGAACTGACGAGGGAACCTGCACGAACTTCATCATCACGGCATCGGACATTCATGGCCCCTGGTCAGATCCCCATGTCATCGAAGGTGCCCCAGGCATAGATCCCGACATCTTCTTTGATGATGATGGGAAGGCCTGGTACGTGGGAACTGCGGCGCCCGACAAGGCAAATTATCCAGGAGAAGGTGCCCAGGCCGCAGAAGTGGCTTCTACAGGTAGCAGATTCTAGCGGATTCCCAGAAGACACCAAAGCAGTTGCTCAGGAGAGCTCTACTGCCACGCGTGATGCCCAGTTTCTGCACTGCCGGCCGACGTGCATCTGAAGTGCACCTGCTTGCTCCACCTGTGCTTTGTGCTTTGAACTGCTTAAGGAGCTAGACTTGGGGGCCTTCAAGTTGGTCGGAGAGCGGCACCACTTGTGGCGGGGAGCTCTCCATGGCGGTGTTTTCGTGGAGGGGCCGCACATGTACAAGCACGAAGGCTCGTACTACCTCATGGCGGCTGAAGGCGGCACCGGCGTGAACCATGCAGAAGTCATTGCTATTAGTTGCTTGTCTATAATGTGGTTTGTTGTTATGTGCTTCTTCTGCGTCGTTTCATTCGGTAGCCCACGGTGCAAAGCCAAGGTGACAAGGTCACTGGCCCTTTCTATCCAAACGACCGGAACCCAATCTTGACCTCGCGCCACCTCTCTTATGATAACTGGGTCCACAGCACAGGACATGGTGATCTGTTCCAGCTGCCAGACGGGCGATGGTTCATGGTGTGTTTGGGGGTGCGAGCGGAGGAGGGTAAACAGGGCATGAAGCGCTCAAACATGGGGCGGGAAACACACCTAGTACCGGTTCGCTGGGAGCGAGAGCCAATGGAGTGGCACTCTTTGGGACCTGCCGGAGAGAGGCTGTGGCCTGTTTGTGCACCGGATACCGGCCGTGTCGAGCGTCAATCGGTTCTTCCTTTAAAGTCGATGCAGCTGCATGCTTGCAACACCTTTCGTGACACTTTCGAATCGCCATCCCTGCACCCAGAGTGGAACTTTCGGCGTGTTCCGAGAGAAGGAATGTATGTCCTCAGCCCTGGATGTTTGCGGCTGAATGCCCAGCCACAAGTGATTGAGGAGCGTGCGTCTTGTAGCTTAATGGGGATACGACAGCGGCAAAGTGAGTTTACGTTCCTCACTAAGATGACCTTCAATCCAGTCACAGATGGTGTGGAGGCTGGCACAAGTGTTTTCCAGAAGGATGACAACTACGTCAACTTCGTCGTGCAGCTCATGGGAGGAAAGCACAGGGTGTGCGTCACCCTGAAGGAGCGAGGAAAGGAAGAGCGTGCTCTTTACGGCGATGATCTCGCCGCTTACAAGGGCAGCATCACATTCAGGATCGAATCCTGCAACCACACATACAGTTTTAGCTACTCGCTGGATGATGGGGCTAGCTTTACTTCGTGTGCGGAGATGGCTGCAGACCTTTTGCTGAGCTACGGGTACACTGGCAGCTACCTTGGGCTCTACAGCACCAGCAAAGGAAAGCCTTCCGAAGACTATGCCGAGTATGCTTTTGTTCAGCACACCGCTTCGCTGCGTTTACCAGCACGTGGTGGGTAATTCAAAGCATGCTCCGTCCTGATTCGCAGGAATTTTAAATGCCAAACATCTTGAAGGAAAAGAGGTTGCCCTGTGCGGCCTGTGCGGACATGATTGCCCTGAGTAGCCCTTGCAAGTTCGGTTGGACTGCCGCTGTCCGAGGAGCAGACGTCTGTCTCTGCTGTGGCAAGCCATTTACATCGCTTGGAACTCAGAGTCCATGGAAGGCCAGCAGAAAGCTGATGCTCTGATGCTCTGAGCAGGCCGGGCCATCCGGGCTACGCGGGACCTGGCCCACCATTGGCGTCCCAAAACTCATACAGCAGCCCGTACATGCCTCCTCCTGCGGGGGACATTGAGCTTCCTCCGCCTCCGCCGGCGGAAGTTTACCCACAGTACCTTGCTCAGTGAATGCAAAACCGCTTGCTTCAACACTCCATTACTTCTGCATCAGGTGACCTTCCAGAACAGCTTCAGCGGTCCCACCAGCAGCTCACAGTGAAATTGCAAACTGTGACTTAGCTGAATCGCACTTGCCTTCGCGACTGCGCTTGAAGAGGCGCTGGTGGCCCCAGCGAACTCATAAAGGTAGTTCTGTGTAACTGTTTTTGCGTGTTCAGCTGGAGCGAACTAGTTTTCTTTCTCGGTGCCTTGCGCCAAGTTACACACTGTTTCACTACCTTTTGGCAGACGGGGTGTGGAGATGTAACCAGTCACAGAAAGCGTCCGCTTATCGGACTGCGCTGCATGCGTTCGTCTGCCATTAGGGTTATGGAAGGTCATTCAGGAGGCGGGCCCGGCTGCATGTTGCTTCGCTAATCGGCGTGAAGCCGTTTTTGCAATAGTTTCCGAATCATGCGTGCATGCTTTTCGGAGACTGTCTGCTCAGGCTTAGTCCAGCCGGTAGTGGCACTTCTTGTCAAGAAGGGCTGCTGTTTTCCAATGCCCACGGCTAATAGCCGTGCCGCGGCATTTGTATTGTCTGATCCCAGAATCCCAGTCGCTGGATGCATGCTGGCATGACTCTTAAGGGGCCTGAGCAACTCGTGAGTAAACGGGCTTCATGCAAAGCAAGTTTTGCTCCCCACAACCAGGTGTAGCAGCTAGCACCTCTCTTAAGCATTTTGCAACTGCGAGAACATGGCAGGGGATGGAGAAGTCTCATC
The DNA here is from genome assembly GCA_905221615.1 of Symbiodinium sp. CCMP2592. Lineage (NCBI taxonomy): Eukaryota > Dinophyceae > Suessiales > Symbiodiniaceae > Symbiodinium > Symbiodinium sp. CCMP2592. Next base: position 49,281 of record CAJNDT010000381.1, on the reverse strand, counting down.
TACGAATTCCTGGCTGGCGGTGATGCTCGACGCTTAGTAAAGCCACCACTTGCATTCACAATCATTGACACTGCAGAATGCATCTTTTCAACTTGTCAGGATTTTGCGTCCATGGCGTTTGTTTGCAATCTGTTCCAACTTCTGTTCGTGCTTTGTGTGGCAATCGGTGTTAACATGCAACTGGTATACACTGTTCGCAAGCTTTTGGCCGGCTGTGGGCACAAGGTCACCCGGCGGATACAGAGAAGCAGGAATCACAATGAGCCGCCAAGCCTGCCTGATTCGACATTAAAACTGCAGGGCTTGGAATGAGAGGCCTAATCGCGAATCGTTTCTGTGGCTTCTTTGGATAGTCGTTCCTGAGCTCTTCCACCCTCTTGTAGTGAGCAGTCGTACCAAGAGACCTCGTCTGGCCTGTCCGAGCGAAGGGCTTAGGATCTGTCATGATCTGTCGCTCGCTCGCTCGCAGGATTTGGGTCTAAATGAGGGCATTGGGATGTCGCGGTCAGATCGATGGTGTGTTCCGAAGCTCAGTATTGAGCGTTCTACAGCCGTGGTATACGGCCGTTGGAAGAAATAAAAGTATGCATTGCCGTCGTGCAGGTGCAGCTGTGTGAGAGGGCGTAGAATCTTTCGTAGACCTCCGAATGTCCGATGCTTGTATGGTTCCGGCAACCTAAGCAAACACACGATAAGCAGGACAACCTGAGCTGCCAGGTTTGAGTGGAGAGCGCGGCTGAGTGCTTGCCTGGATGCTGCATGTGGCCTGTCTCATCTGCACAACATGACGCCGCGGGTGCCTGCCTGAGAGGCAAACTTAGGACAGAGTCAGGCCTTGACAAGCCCTGGACCTGTGCCCAGGCTTTCCATCGCGATATCAAGGGCCCCAACATCCTCCTAGACAAGAACGGCCCGGGCGCCTTCTCTACGAAAAATGAGGCTTTGGCAATGATTGGGCACCTGAGGAACTGCCAAGATGGCCGACTTCGGGCTCTCGTGCGTGCGTTCCTGAAATTCGAAAAACCCTCTCGGCTTTAACCGCGCCGCGGCATCGTGGGACAGGTGTCCGCCGGCGCCCAGCACAAAGTGCAGCAGGCTGTCATTCCCGTTCTCATCCGATTTTCATCTGTAGTACTGACGACATCTCGGTGGAGGCCAGTGGCACCGTTGGCTATGCATGTCCAGAGTCCGCCTGGCATATTTTGCTGCTTCGTGATAGGCGACGAGCTTTTAGCAAGCAATCTTCAGGTATATCCGGACCGGCATCATCACGGAAGGAAGTGAGGTCCTGCAGTATCAGTTGGTAGGGTGTTCAAAGTGGAAGCATGTACGAAGGCCCTGCATCTGAAGGTGCACAGCTTCGGGATGGTCGTTCTGGAGGTGCTTACTGGCGCCCCGTCGGGTTCCAAGTTTGCCAAGCCTCTAAGCCTGATCAAAAGCCTTCTCTTAGCACGTTGTGTGGCCCGAGGCCCGCTGTTGCCAAACCAAACACGCCAGGAGAGCCCGCGCCTCAAACACATGCCTGACGTCTTCGGGAATTTTTGCACATCGCTCCTCCGCTAATCTCCGCTACATCCGTAGGTTGAGCCAGGCTCTAAGTGAAAGAAGCTGTTTGTGTTGTGAACCCCGTGCCATGCCCATTCCGTGCGGCAGATGCCAAGTCATCCAGGATGTGGCAAACGGCTGGGAGGGCCTTTGCTTGGGACTGCAGTTGCAGAGTAGCTCAATTACTCAGGGCGACTGTCGAAGGATTTGCTGTGATGATGCCGACTGTGAGGTGTGGCAATGGGGCAACACGCGAGAAAACTCCGGCGAACAGCTGGGAAAGTGTTACACTGGCCGTGGCCTAGAATGCCAAAGCGAGCGGTTTGATGACTTGCTTGTCCTCGCTGGTCAACGCATTTCACACGGGACCGTGTCAGAGACCATCCTCTTGGAAAAGGGACGCTGGTGCCGTGGGATTGGCATGAAGCAGGCCGACATCAGAGCGAAGAGCCCAATCGGCACCTACAAGACGGAAGTCCTGCAGTGCCGGGATGTCTGCTATGCAGATTCTGCATGTTCAATTTGGGAGCACAGCACGAGAGATGGATGCTGGTATGGTTACTCTGACGAGTGCTCTAGGTCCTTCCCCGAGGCTGCTACAATGGTGGCAGGGGAGCGGGTAGCTCGTGCATGCGGGCCCGGAGTGCAGACAGAGGAAGCAACTGACTACGTCAAGGTCTTCGGAATCATCGGGTTCGTGGCTTTTCTGCTCTTTTGCTTCGGAGTGTTGATCGTTGGTTGTGGGGCTCTTACTGGTTCAGCTGATGCTTACAAGAGAAGCTTGTCCAGAGCACAGACAGAGGACCTAGATCGGCTTGCTGAGCATCCGGGGACAGTCATCGATGCCCAGTCAATGCCTTCACGGGCCGGAGCCCGTGGGCACAGGGGGCCACTGTAGACCTCGGACGCACACTAGGATCTCATTGGACCTACTAGGACCCAGCAATGGGAAGCTCGTAGACGAGGCCGGAACTAGGAAGGGCCTGCTCGAGCACGTGTCACCGGCTGGAGTGCGTGAACTGGCGCATGCCTTCTAGGATCTCTCGAGCCGAGCCAAGACGAAAATGCGTGATTCTGACGTTCTGAAAGCCCACGATGCAAGAATCAAACTGCTTATTTGCCAAGGAAAGTTGGTGTCCAGGATCCACGACGATGGAACGGGGGGAGTTTCGGAGCAGGGCTAGGCAGTCAGAGGCATCCGAATCGGGAGGAGTATAAGCTTTCCATGCAGATGAAGCGACGTAACGAGCGACGAAATATGCACAAGATAGCAACATCTACATCTGTCTAGTCTCCTTCTGCAAGAATTGGTTCACTTCTGTGTCGTGTCTCCGCAGCTGCATCTCGGCAACATGTCTGTGCAACCACACCTCTTCAGCTCAGTCTATTCCTGAAGGGCCTTTTGCCAATCGTCTGTGGAGTTGGGCACACTTCCCGCAGCAGGTGGAGAAGTTGCCCGGGAAGTTACCCACTCGAGAGGAGTCTGCCAGCTGCCGTGGGTCTTGGCAATTCGTCCTGTGCGCCCCGCCGCGCTGCCACCTGAATAGCGTCCTATCTGGTGAGACGCGAGAAGCTCTCGTGTTATGTGATGATCTTCGTTTGCCGTCTCTGTGATGTCTTCGAGGATGAGGTTGATCCGGAAGCTGACGACAAAATTGCTAACGGCAGCCGCTGGCCCCGGTTGCCCAACTGCCATCGCCCGTGCAAACCGTGTTGAGCGGCATGTACGACTCGTGTTTGGCTGGTCGCTGCATTCAAAAGCTAGCAACGCATCCTGCGAGAGAAAACAGCAAGCTGCCAGTAGCGTTTCCTTGTTCACGTGACATGCTGATCTGATGTTGCTGGCTCTTGCGTTGGCCTTGCCGGTTGAAGGTTCAGCTATCTGGTGGACCACATCCGTGGCAGCAAGACCAAGGCCGACCGTAGATTTTTATAGAAATTCTGCCGGCTGTTTAGAATTCCAATGATGCTTGGGTGACACATCGGGCGCTGAGAAATGCAATGCCGGAGAAGGCTGAGGCTAAGAGGGAGAGACCGACGCATGCAGCCGAACCGCTGGAGCGCGTGACCAGCACTCGCTGACAGCTGCTTTGTTTTGCTATTCCGGACGAGAGGTATGGAGAGGTTCAGATTGTGTGAGGCTGTGTTGAGTGCGACGAGGGGGAAATTTGGGTTGGATGTGAGGGCCGTGGGGCAAGACTTGGCTTGTGCAAGGTGTTTTTGATTGCATACACTACATACAGCAGAAGAGTTGCAAGTTCTTGTATGGAGCGCTGCAGAAGATGAAGGTAGTCGCCACAGAGCAATTCAACATCCTCAGGTAGCACCAGATGCGTGTGAAAGTTGCTGCACATGCAAGGTCATGTACGGCGAGAAGATTCAGGTAGTAATTCGAACAGCCCAGCAGCCTCTCGAACAAAGAATGAACAGATTCTGCACTGATCTTTGTTCAACACAATCTCCCTTGATATTGCCTGCTCTAAGCATGGCCAATACCTTGCCATCCGAAATCCGATTCTCGCTGGCACAAGGTGGCGCAAATGCTGGATTCGACCGGCAACTTTCCACAGTCTGTGTCACAGGCAATGACGGATGCGAGAGCCTCGTCGCAGAGCTCTGGGAGAGTGCGAACGAGAGAAATAGAGAGAACCCCAGCAAAAGGAAGGAAGAGAGAGCTCATGACTGGGAGGCACAGTAGACACCAACAAGAGGATGCAAAGGTGAGAGAGTCAAGTTGAGGGCCCCGCTTAGCTTACCGTTTGTAGTGTTGCTTCTTGCGGCTGATTTGCACTTCATCCTCCTTTTTCGGGGATGTATACCTGAATACCCCCTGCTTCCAAACTCACTACTCTAAAACGGGGTGCGCCGGAGCGCAGGGGGACCCCTTCCTCAGGCCCTGAGAAAGAAAGCGAGCTCATACCGCTGGCAAGCAAGTCCAGCAAGAGACAGTGAGAGAGGTCGGAGTTCGGCAAAGAGAGAGATGCCCAGACGTCACGCTATGCTACGGTAATCTAGGGTAATGGAGTTATTACTGTCGTTTGGTTTCTTTGATAGCCTGGTTTGCTCCTAGGCTCTCAATGTCCATGCTGTTCTGTGGGCAAGTCGTCTCTCTCTTGTAGTTGTGCCTGGGGAGTCCATGGATGACCCAAGTGCACAGACTTGTCGATGCAAACTTTGGAGGGTAGGCCCTCGGGCCCCGGGCCAGGGGACCCCATCGCCAGGCTCCGTAAGGCGTCTGGGGGAAGATGGAGCTCATTCGTCTTGGGGCTGTTTGGGACATCCACGGCAACGTGGTTCGCCACAATTGCCCACCGCTGTGCAAGCGCAGCATGAAGCGCCCGCGCAGAACCGAACAGTCCGGAAACGCGCGAGTCGCATGAGCCTCCGTGGGCATCGGGGAATCCGAAATCTGGCCCCGAAGACCGCAACCAGTGAGAGAGACTTGAGAGGCAGTGCAGGGGGTCAAAGGTGCCTGCTGGTTGGCTCATTTCTTTTGTGTTTTGAGCCGACAGGCCGCAATGCTACCATCAAGGACGACTCCACTCGACAGGGCTTGCAAGTTACAGAGCCAGCAACGACATGACTCTCCATGCGTCAGGGTGAGAGATACTTTGAGCAGGCACACGAAAGAGACTGGGAGTGGAGTTCCTGGTGTAGCGGCACTTGTTGTGTTTGGCGTGCTTGAAGTCACCTGGGCTACTGACACGTGGCCGCTCCCTCCAGTCCTTGCGTTGCGGAAGAGCGAATGTGTTGCCTAAGGAAGTCCTGCGACGGTTGGAGGGGGACAGAACAGATGTCGGACTGCATGCGCTCCTTTGCGGCCCTAGGGGCCGTCCGCAACTCCAGCCATGGCTACCTTGTCCGAGTGAGTCGGAAACTCCCAAGGATTGTCCCAAGCAAGCAAGAGAGAGAGAGAGAGAGAGATACAGAGATGACAAATGACGGGACTGCCTGCCTCGCAGAAACTACAGAGCACAGCAAAGCAAAGAGATGACAAATCTGCGTGTTGTTGGAAGTTGGAAGTATGCAGCTTGAGTGTGGTTGAAGTGGGGCAAGTACCAGTAGCGACCAAGCAAGCCAGGTCGGGATCCCCATGCCGTGTATGGCAAGTCCCACATCCCTACGACAACCAAACCCCCTTTGGCTAAAGCTCGGGGTTGGGGGCTCTTGGTTGTTCCCACGCTGCGGGGTAGGCAGGAACGGAGACAAAGGTAAGGTGATGAGGAGAGATCGAGCGAGCTAGAAGCTGCAGGGCGAGAGCGACTGAGCCGAAATGAGGTGGCCTTCCGCTGCATCCAGCCGCCTGGTGCCAAGACGCCTTTGGTGGCTTGTTCTTGCCAACCCAGAGGTCAGAAACACATAATCTCCTTAGGGTTCCAGCGGAGCGGCCCCTCTTCAAGCTTCTGGTGGAGGAATTGAGGGAACTGCACCTGGCACACCTGCCTTGCTCTTCTGCTCGTGTCAAGACATGCAGCACCTTCCTACAATTTTAAGGTCATGCCGAATTCATGTTGCTCCTCTGGATGTTTTTGCTGCACAGCTTTCCTGGCCCAAGATCCGTTGAAGGGTGCTTGGACGAGGGGCATGACGAAGCCTGCATGTAATTCTGCGGCCGCACACAAAGCCGAGCTGCTCAGGCTCATCCTCAACCGCCGCACCTGGCTTGCAGTTCGGCATGGAGGATGAAAGGACACAGATTCGCGATTGCGATGCTGCCGAGGCAAGCGGCAAGCTGCCGCGACTGTCGACCGAGCGACTTTGGATGCATAAATAAACGACGTTGCTAGGTGCTGATGTGTAGCTCATAGTCAGAGTTTCTCCCGGATACTCGCGTGTAGCTGCTGTTCCTGTGTAAGTATGACTCAGTATGACAACAGAGTCTCAGAAATGGTTGTGGTTGCAGCCATGGATTGTGAGAGATTTCGCTCGCTGTGACAGGAAGCTGTGCGGGCAATCGAGCTACTGCGAGCTTCTGGGTGGCTGCAGTCACGAAAAGAATTCACAATAGTGCTCAGCTCGCTAACGCGAATGGCATTGTGGCAGAAGGCGACCAACACCTTTCAGCTGATGAGAGGCATGCGAGTAGAGGCCGATGCAGCGGCGCGGCACGCGGCGCTCTCCGAGAGCCCATGGCAGCTGACGCAGTCCTTGCTGAAGCTCGAGTCCGGTGCAAAGGACATCAACGATGCAGCCTCCCTTCAAGCACGAGCCTGTGCTTCCGTACCTCTCTGGTCGGAAGCATGTGCTGTGCTGGAAGAGTTGGCGAGATTGCGACTGCAGCCGGCCATCCAAGTGCACACGGCGATTCTTGGCGCTTTCTCAGCTTGCGCTTCATGGCAGCTTGCTTGCCAGCAAGTGGAAGACGTGTCGCCACTTTGTGCAGATTCTCAGTTCTATACTGCTGCTGCCGGAACCTGCTCCAAAGCTGCGCAGTGGCTCCACACGTTGCAGCTCCTGCGCAAAGCTTCGGTGAGGCAGGACATCGGAATTTTCGGGGTGCTGCTCCATGCCCTGGCAAAGGGACAGCAGCTGGAAAGCCTGCTGAGTGTCCTCAAAGATTTCGAGACTTCAAGACTTCGGCTGAATTCCGCTGTGGTGAGTGCGGCAGTCGGTGCTTTTGGAGCTTCCGCGCTGCCTGCTTCAGGCCCGGATCGGACTGAAAAGCCCCGGGGCCCTTGTGCCCTCCCGGAGGGGCCTTCGTGCTTTGGAGCTGTTTTCCAATCCGTCCCTGAGTCCGAGGTGGACGTCGGACTTGGCAACTTGGGCTTCACCTGATGGCTCGGCTTCGGGAAGCTGGTGACCACCGCACAGGCGCTGGCAAAGGGTGGAGTCTCTCCCAGTTTTTGGAAGCAAGATATCCCTGCCTTTGCCTAACTTACGAGTCTAAGAGTCTCTCCACCGAGTCGGCCACGACGCCTTGGTCAGAGTTCTTCTGCAAAACTCGAATTTGAAAGACCGGCTTGAGCCACTGAGCGGGATGAGGGGCGGGGGGGGGTGTAGCAGGCCACCAACAACTCGACTCCAGGACCTGACCTGATGGCCTTCAACAGTTTGTTGCCGGCTTTAGATCGCGGTGGCCAATGGGAGCTCGCCGTCCTTTATGGCCTGAGATCTTCCGTTGGAGTGCTGCAGGCGTTTCCTGGCAGGCAAAAGGACGTAAAGTCGATTGTAGCTACCGTAGTGGACAGCTGCTGAGAGTAACGGAGCCTGAGTCGGCTCTGGATCGCAAGCGACTTCCAAGGAGCCTACGACCAGATGTGGTAACATGGACCTCGGCCATCTCGTCTTGCAGGAGTGTCTCAGACTGGCAGCGAATGGCAGCTGGACCGCACTGCACTCGAGAAAACTTTCCAATGTTGCGATCGCGCGGAAATCAAGGCACACATGCTCCATGCTATGGAGACACGGCGCATCAACCATGGCCCTGAAGCGCCGGGCGCTGTCCTGAATGCTTGCTCACAAGCCGGTGTGTGGGACTGGGCTGCTTAGCTGAATCACTTTGCGAAAGACGGTCTCTTGGCGGCTAGAGGCTTTTTGTGTTCTGATCGTAAATCTTTCTTTATCTGCGCCAGTGTTCTTACTCGCCAAGCTCAAGCCGGGATTGCAGGGTGTTCTGACCGAGCGAACGAGCAGAGACTAGCCGGGCTGTGGGCCCAGTAAAGCCTTATTAAATGCCCTACTGAAGCGTGGAGTGAGGCAAGGGGTCAGTCAATTTCTTGGTTCAGTTTCCGGTAAGTTGCCGCTTTCCTACTGGAGCATGTGCCGTGCGTGGTATGCGGAAGCTGCAGTGTGCTGGGCTGCGTTGGTTCGAAGCAGCCTGACCAATCTGAGCGTCCGCGCAGACCCCTCCCCCCGCTTCACTCAGAGCTGCCCTTGGAACCATTGACTTGTTGAGTGTTGTTCGCTCCAAGCTTGGAGAAGTCTCAGCAGAACCTAGCACAGACAGCTAGGCTAGTTTGCTTTGAGGCGATACGCTTCTACCATGTCTTGCGGTCCTATGGAGCGCCGGCCTTGGCATTTTCATTGTACTCGTGTCCTGCGCGAGCAAGAGGCAAGCTTTGTAGATGAGGCTCCTGGCACCCCTGCACGCACGCGATCGAGTCTAACCTGTGCATCGGCCATCAGCGCGTGCGAATTTAACTTTCGATGGAGCCATGCGCTTTGCCTCCACCGGCTCGCAGCCTCGGAGGGGTCGGTATCGACAGAGACCTTCAACGCTTTGACCGACTGCTTGGGCAAGTGCGCTTGCTGGTTGCGGGCGCAGCTGGCTCTATTTGACATGCACTTGCAGTCATGCCGTCCAGGACGGGCAGATACTTGTTAACCTGGCGAAGCGTGTTTCAGACACTTTCAGACAGCAAGCCCAGTCTCGCTAAGCCCAGTCTCGCTAAGCACCAGCATCCTCATGTGCTGTCACTGTTGCTGTGTTGCGCACCAGGAGAGCTGGCACTGTTTGCCGCCGCACGCGCCTGTGGCAGTCGTGGCCAGCGGCAATGGACAATGGCCGCCTCGTTTTTGCTGCAGTTCCGGCATTCCTCCATTGATCCCGACGCTAAGCTGGGATGCTAGTGGGAGTGGAGGAGCCTGTCGTGTCGTGGTTACTTCGATTCATCCAAGGAAGCAGCGGTGCTGTGCGCAGCAGTGACAGCCTGTGAGGCTTCAGGTTCCTTGGTTTCAGTCTCAGTCTGTTGCAAAAGCCTGGGCTTCCAAGAGCAGTAAAGAGCGTGCATGCGCATTCATGCGCCGATCCAGGCAAAGCTGGTTTGTTCCCGCTTCTATCCTTGCAGCCTGTCCCGCAAGAGAGAGAAGCAGAGTTCTTTTGATGCCGACTCCGGTCCTGGTTATGTTGAAGGACCGATAATAGCCATGGCCATGTACAGAAACGATGTCACCTCCTTCCATAAACTGCAAAGAACTCGAACTGCAGGAAGCCTTTATTTCGTAGAGTGCAGGGGTAAGTACGGTCGCCGCTGATGCTCGCTTTCACATCGGACCTTGGCATTGGAGTGTCTCACATGCAAGAGGACAGGTTGAGGGAGATCATCAACTCGCTGATCGACCTGCATGGTTTCGGACCGTCAAGCCAGCAACAACACGCCGAGGTGGCAAAAACACGAGGCACGACACCAGAACGTTATGGAATGCAGAAAGAAGCGCGCTGAATCGAATAACTACTGAAGCCGTGGGCAATGAGATGGGTAGGGCTTGAATGACGGAGTCCTCTGCCAGGTCAGATTGCATTTGGCGGGAGGTCACATCATGTTTTCTGCTTCACAGTTTGCACATGTTGCCATGTTGAGCAGCCATGTTCATCCGAGGTTGGCCCAGCTGCAAGCTGGCGCCGGCATGCTATTGGACAAACGTGGGCAAAAGCTGAGAAAAGACGAGTGCGCTTCTGCATCGCAGCTCCATCTGCTCTGCGCACTTCCACACTGCAGAGTATAATCGGGGGCAGAAATGAGTCCTTGAAACTATGATCTCCTAAAGAATTCCCAGTCAGTCTCGTAGGTCATGCAAAGAAGCGATTTTAACAAGCGATGTCCAGTAGCCAGAAGATTTCTAGCCGATTCTAGCCTCTCTAGTTCGATGATTTCCGCGATTCCGACTGCGTGTCCAGCAGTTCCAGCCGTTGTTTGTTGCCAGTCTTCGGCGGCACTCGCCACGGATGCCACGAGCACGACCAATGGAGGCAACTCGAGCCCAAAATCCATTCTGCGCACACGGTTTGAGGTTGCCACCTTCCATGTCCTGTCTGGCAGGCTCTGCTGCTACTGGTGCACACCAGGATCAAGCTCCAGGGTGCTTTAGCTGCAAATGAGCCACGCAAGATACGCAGAAGCATCTCCGATTTTTCATGATACGTGTAGTCTGTAGTAGTGCAAGGGCACTCCTCGGCTTCACCCCGCTATGCGTAGCTCACCGAGGCTGCCTCGAGAGTCGCGGGAGCGTGAGAAGCCCCAGGTACGGCGAGTGGTACTTTCAGCTCTTCGCTTAGTTATTGCCCCTTTCCCGAAACGAAACCGGCTTACTGGGTTGGTGATGTGATAGCCTGATAGGGACGAGATTCCCAGGCTGGCTTGGCTGTTCTCAGTCGCTACCGCGGAAGTGGAGTCTGGCTTCTTGGCAAGAAAGCCTTTGCACTGAGCAAGCAGTGCAAGAAAAGCAGCGTTGTAGGCTCCGTGGACAGATCCTCAAGGACAACGGCAATGGCACTTTCCAGATCCAGCTGTTCTCTCAGAACCGCCGGGTCAACCGGAGCATTCCATTCTGCAGAGTTTATGACGCCGGTGCGAGGTATGATTCTGGGGAGATCGAGCTGAACGTTCCTTCTGCGAACCTTCGCCTAGAGAGGCTCCTGGTGTAGCGGGGACTTTGCGGCATCAAGGGCTGGCCACGATTTTTGTTCCAGGACGGAAGTCCCAGCCACGCCTGCTGGGTGGCGTGCGGGTGCCCAGAGGTCTCTGGCTGTGCCGCAAAGACTCTTCGCGACCGTGCCGGCAGGTGTCGCCAGACCGGAGCTTGAGGCCACGAGAGTCGAGAGCCTGCAGGCCCAGCAGCCCATGCTCCGCTGGAGTCATCCTAACTGCCAGGGTCAGAGCCAGCTCGGCCAGCTCAGCCAGCTTCCTCCGCAGCCGGTCCCGCAGCCGGCTCCGCAACCGCTGCAGCCGGTCCAATTGAATGCGGGACCTCCGGCGCCGCCGTGCGGGGCTCAAGGCCCAAAGCTGTTTGGAGCATTGCGAGAACTGCGAGGCCACCGCCCCAGGGTCGGATCGGTGCGGCACCTGCACCTCAATGGGCAGCCGTGGCTCAGCGGCGATATCAGCGATCTTCAGATCCTCGCAGTTCAGATCCTCGCCGCCTCAGTTTAGGCTGCTGCGCCTGCAGCTGCTGCACAAGCTCCTGCAGGGTGAAGGGCTCAGATCGGTCCGGCGGCATGAGGCAGCTATGAGTTCTCAGGATTGGAATGGCGCCAGCTCCCAGGCCAAAGGCGTGGTGCGCTGTGCTCGTCGTGCTCGTAGCCCCTCCCTTCCCGCCATATCCAAGCCCGCTGAGGCGCCTGCACCTCCAAATCCTGAGCGGAGCGCTGATGCGCCAGGTGCCCAGAGGTGCCCAGATGCTCTTCCAGGCTGTCGGCTGATGTCGGCTGTGGCAGTTTGCGCTTGAAAATGAACGTCGACTTGCCCTGAGGGAAAAGGATTGGCCGACACTCGGAGTGGACGGAGGCACGGTCTTTCGATCCTTTGGCATCCGGGAGCTTCTTGCTGGACGTGTGGTTGGGGTGGGGTTGAGTGAAAGCGCCGCAGTGAGGAGATGCATCCGGGAACCAGGAATTCCTCGACCCCAGTGCTGCCGACTCAGATGTGCAGGTGCGAGCGCGAGCTTTGTGTCGCATCAAGTCTTGCGTTGGTGTGAGGCTGTTCCGCCCTACCACTTCTGGTTTCGAGCTCACACAGTTCTTGACACCACTTTGCTTGCAATGACTCGCCAAGGTTCTTCAGGGCCTTCACTGTCAGTGGTTGCTTTAAGGTGCATCTATGCGGAGGGTGTGGACCTGGCCACGCTGACCTCTGAGCAGCGTGCTGTGCCAGGGCCTCGCCAGGCCAAACTAAGACGGGACCAAACTGCCTAATGCAGGGGCCTTGATAACTAGAATAGGGTTCGGGACCCATTGTACTGTAATTATACATAAGGAACCCCCCAAACTAGTATAACTATCTAGGCCCCTACATTATGCTATGAGGGGCCCAGGGATGCTGCGGGCCGTGCTCTCGGCGCCGAGGCCGGGCAGCGGCAGCGCGGAGTCGATTTTCGGCAGAACGGCACAGCCGAATGCTGCGGGAAGCTCAGGAAAGATATGACTTCTATACAAGAAATGAAAGGTCGTTGTTGCGCATTTTGGAGGTCTGGGAGACTCTGGTGCCCAATAGGCCGCGATGATGGTTGTTGTCGGCAAAAGCCGCGCAGCTACAGCTACAGAAAGGTTCAACCACTCGACCATCTCTCGCGAGCACCTGAAGGCTCTGCCTGTGGCGAAATCGGGTGAAACGTTTCGGATTCCACAGGCAGCCATGATTTTATCAGGTGATTGCGCGCAGCTCTTCCAAGCATCTGGGTGTACCCCAGGTCGGATGCTCACACCACTGGACAGCTTCAAGTCTTCTCAAACCGGTACCAGAGTTCTGGGCCATAGTACACATGAAGCTTTCAGGTGTCCTTCGGCATCACTTGCTTGTCTCAGAATTCCATCTTCTTGAACGGGCAACACATGGACAGAAGTCGGAGCCTCGCGGCACTTCGCACGTTGGCTCAGCTAACCGCTTGTCAGGTACGGGAGAGCATCCGCTGCAGCATGGGGACGTGCTGTCCCTGGCCGCCAGTGCCTGAAGCCTGCAGCATGTGCATGTGGTCTTGGAGTGTCTGGGCTTTAATTGAGCTCCTAATGGCTCGCGGACTGGCGCTGAGGCTCATCCGGTGTCGTCGGGCGACGGCCAGAAGAAAGTCTTCGTTGTTTTCCAGTTCGAGGCCGGCGTTGAGGCAGAAGCAGGGCAATGCGAACGACACTGCATCGGAAGGTGCTGGGGCCGAGCCCCGCTGCAGCAGCCCTGCCTACGATCCGGCCGAGCGATGACTGCGATGTGCAGGAGGAGTGAATTCGTCAACGGCCAATCGCAAGTTGCAAGAGGAAAGCACAGGAGCCGATGCAGCTGCAACCAGCGAGAGGGTGCAGATCTCGAGCCCGGACTTCTGTCCAGAATGAGTAGGCCTGCTTCCTTTCAGGCCCTTCGATGTCCTTCACAGCCAAGAGGACAGCACCGAAGAAGCCAGTCTTGCACGGATGCTTGTTGGGTTAGCTGTTGCGCTGCCACAGGAACTGCAGCGCCCTCCAAATGGAACAGTAGCCGGTCGATGGCATGGGTCTCGACTGCCCAATGGCCTCTACACTCCCTCTGCAAGCCGGCCGCCGAGGCGCACCTCGGCCTCGGCGCCTGCTCCTTCCGATGCGCTCTACGCTCTCGAGGTCTCGGGGGTTCACGTACTGTCCTACTCGTGGCTGTGTCCGAAGTCGCCTGCATCTTCGTTTGGCAGGTTCACGGAGATGAGGTCCGGGAATGGCTGCCTGCCGAAGTCAGCAGCTAAGTCTCCATGTTCCCAGGAGAGCACGGACATACCAACATGTGATGCAAGTGCGTACGATCGCCGACTGTACATTACATGTTCAGAATCGTGCGCAGCAAGGGGGTATAAAGGGGTGCTACACATGCACACTGAACTGGGACCAGCGTGGGTGCTGCGACTCGAGAACCCGTAAACTGCTGTTGACGTCCTCCGACGTCGCCCTTCGCTAATCGACGCTCACTCGTTCAACAAATTTTAGTTGCTTGGTACTTGCTTGCTAGTTGTAGAGGCCCACCGTGACGATCATGTGGTGGAACCCAACCCATTGTCACAATGTCAACTGCTTCAGCATGCGATCAAAGCTCGGAATGCTGTCAATGAGCACGAACGTGGCCATAGTCTTCTTGAGCTGAAGCCGCTCAAAGAAGGGCCAGCGGCACAAGATGGGGTAGATTCGCACACGTACACACACAAACAGAAGCAACAGGCTGAGAAAAGTGGTACGCTTTTGCCGGGAGCAAACTCTGAAAAGTTTGACTTCTGTGCCGACGGATCACAGCTTGGAAGTATCTGGCACTGTCGCCATTGCACAGGGAGGCCTTGTAAAAACGAAGCTTTCAAAAACGTTCGAGCTCAAGTGGTTTCTTCAACCTCAGTTTCCAAATTCGAGCCCGACCGAGTTCGATCGCGTTCGGGAACCTGAACGAGTGATACTTACTTTTAAAAACTCACAATTCGAACGTTTGGGAGTTTGACGCTTTGATCCAAGTTCGGTTCGCAGGGCCCCGCTGAGGTGCACTGTCACACCTGGGAGGTCGAAAGTTTGAGAGTTTGCATGAGGTATGAAAGCTTTGAAGGTGTCAAGCGTGCCGAATTCGAAAGTCCGAAGGTCCGTGGAGTTCCAAGTTCGAGAGTTCGATCGTCGGAAGGGTTGAAAATGGAAGACCTGGCGTGCCATTCCCTTGGGTTGACAAGCCTTACGAAAATCCATTCGCTGAGATTTTCGCCTCTTCAGATCCTTTGGCCGTAAACCCCTTGACCCGAGTGGATGAATCATAACTCTCATAACCTTGGGTTCAGAGCTTCTATGCTGCAGTAAACCCGCGACAGCTAAAGGCAGAGCCTGAGACTTCGTAGTCCGGGCCGTGGACATGACGAGCTTGGGGAGCGTACTAGATCCTAGATACGGAACAATCAAGTGCTTCTGTGGGCTCGTGTGCAACAGCCGTCTATGCAAAAGCCAGGAGAGGCAGCTCTTCGGTTGTGAGCCTGCTTCGGAGGCATTCAACTTCAGAAAGGGATGAAACCGTTGCTCCTTAGCGGCCGGGAGGCTGCCTCGCCATGGCTTCGTGTCGGCCGCTTCTATCAAAGCCATGAGCCTGGAGAGAAGCGAGTCGTCCAATCACACATCACCTCGGACTGGCAGGGGGGCTTTGGGAGCGCATCCTCACCGATGAAGTGCTCAAAGGAGGTTGGGCCCTGGGCTTCGCACGAGCATAAGCATGAAACAACAGGAATGAGTCGTGGAACGAAAGTGACACACGAGCTTTGGTAGACCCAGAAATCTACTGGCAACCTGAATTGTGAGAGATGCTTGTGACAGCTTCCCACTCGGGGCAGGCACTTTGTGGGGATCCATCATGGCACAGGCCAGTCCTCTGTCGCGGAATGAGGCTCGCGTTCGACCCGTGCAATGGCTAAAGGACCACTTCGAAATTCTGGCTGTCCGGAAGAACAACCCACGGCTCAGCTCCCAACATGTCACTTGCCGTGTTGGCAAAAAAATAAGTGTCCATCTGAGCTATGAATGAAGGTCTTCCGAGCCACCGGACTACTGCTTCAGATTGCGCGTGCTGGCCTTAAGTACTCATTGCCACTCATCTGATGCACAGACTTGGGCACGCCAGGTGCTGAGCGCAGCTGGAGTCACGCTGAACTACAGCATGGTCTGCACTTCAGGCTTCTGAGCAGCAAGTAAACGGAGCATGAGCCAAGCCTGTGCTTCGAGTTTCCGAGCTGAGGTGACGAAAGGGAACCTCGGAATACACAGTCCCAGGCTTACGTTTGCCATGCGGGATCCTATCCAGCTCAGGAGCTGGGGCCTAGCGATACGTACGGACCTAAGTCTAAGTCAGAGTCTTGTCGTACAAGTGAGGAGTCCTCATGCGGCACAGGCTGACCCTGCGGCGCCCCGTTGCAAGAGGCACCCCCTCACAGTCCAAATCTCAGTACTGTGCAACACCGACGCTTCTATCTTGTGCGACTTGTGCTGTATCTGACTGACCCGAGGCCCGTTCGGGAAAACGGCTCAGACGGTCCGTTGCCTGGACTTGCAGACACAGCAATGCAAACGAAGATAATGGACGGCTTGGAAGGCCAACACTTGAAGGGCTTTCACATGACCTTCATACCACTCGTGGGGACGAGGGCTCAGAGATGCGATGCAGTGCCACATTGCTTCGAAAGCTTGGCTTACATCTCATAGGCCTTTGTCAAAGCAAAGGTCTGAGTGGTCAGCTGAGGGGTTCCTGCGACTTGTTCTGTGTACCCGGTGCAGACTCCTGTTTCTCGAAGGTCCGAGACGGAGTTCGCAAGCTTCCTTGAGCCGGAGCCGGGCGAACGTCCGCAACTTCCAGAGCTGCGGGCCTGGAGAGTTCCCGGTCCCAGCCTTTGGCACAGCACTTTCTGATTTTGAAGGCTGTCAGACTCTGAGAACGAGGGGTCCGGTCACGGGAGACCAGGAGGACTCGAGAGCAGCGGCCAAAGTCATGCACGGATGTTTCGGTCGGTGCAGGAAGCGCTTCACTTCTGGCCTCTGCGTATCCGCGTGCGGGGGCACTGCGGCCACCAACCGACGCAGCAGGCTAAGATTTGGCCAACCGCGCTTCACAGAGACATGTTTGATGCTTTTGCTGCCATGACACCAAGCGCGGAGCAACACTACAAAGCCACACATAACGAAAACAAAGAGCATCAAATTTGCTTGGTCTGTGATTCCGCATGGGACACTGGCCGCATGCGGCCCGAGGTGCTACCCATCAACAGCCTGAGCCACAGCTAAACCAAGCATTCAGCACCGCCGACAGGACTTCGCTGTTTGCGATTCTCAGGCGAAAGCTTCGACGAGGTGAACCCCTTTGTCGTGGCTTGGCTTTCAGTAGTTCCTGTCTTCTTCGGACTTCGAAAAGATCTCCCGGTGCAGGCTCCTCGCCCTCTTGGATCTAGCTACACACACTCCAAGCAGGAGCTTGCCCAACACTTAATTTTCACTGAACGAGAGAGAGAAGTTCAGTCGCTTCGAAAGGCTGGTAATGTGGGGAGCCCGAACACAGAGCCGAAGATGCAGTTGAACTTGAAGCTTCTTCCGCAGCCACGTCAGCAAAGCACAGAACAAATCGAGTCACCGAGACGCTTGCATGTAAGTAGCCAGCTTGCCGCGGCTCCCTTCAAGCCCAGCCCACCCAGTTTACATTTGGGCCCCCCAAAGCCTGAAGTGTTTGTGCCGCAGCACTCATGGTCCAACGATGGTGGCCGAAGGCAGCCCGGTTGCGACAAAGCGCCTGGGTGACTGGCTGGTGCGACGCATGTTCTGCTGCGCGGGTGCTGTCGTCTTGGTCCAAAATCTGATGCTGCTGAATTGGACAACGCAGATGCAGATAACGACCCCGGAGCCTTGCACTTCCCCGCCGACTTCGGAGCCAATCCCCCCATCGCCCGAGCCGCCCCCAGCTGCCCCCGCTGTGACAGGCTGGAGGGAGGAAGTTGAGGAGGCGAGAGCCATGTTGGAGTCAAAGTCGAAGCTTGTTCAAGCTTTGGAGGAGGAAGTCGCGAGCCTGAAAGCAAAGATAGCGTCATCTCCCGGCGTTCAGGTTGAGGCTCCACCCGTGCCCAAAGTGGCACCTATGACCGTTGCGACCAGCGTGGAGTCCGTAAGGCTTTCAGATCCGACAAGCAGGCAGCTAGGCAGGGAGTCCTCGTTATACGCAGTCTCGCGAGACGAGTTGCGGATTTTTGGAAACCCAGTACCTCCCGGTGTTTCTATGGCCGTCGGATTCGGCAGCGTCAAGCGGAAGAAAGATTATGTAATGGACACGGTGAGCCTCATGCTCGGTCTGCAGGGCGAAACCCATGTCTCTCCAGAGGAACGAAACAGTGTGGTCATTGTGGCTCATTTTGCTGACTTCGACACCGCTTGGGTCAATCAGACAGCCGGCAAGCTCCAAGAGCAGTATAAAGATCTCATCGCTGCTGGTCATTTTCATGCTTTGCATGCCAAAGAAGAGTTCTATCCGCCCCTGGACATATGCCCCCCAACGTGTACCTACAAGGATAATGCGCGTCGCGTGAGATGGCGCTCCAAGCAGAACATCGACTACGCCTTCTTGATGTACTATGCCGCCTCCCTAGCTCCCTATTACCTTCAGCTTGAAGACGACATAAATTTTGCCCATAACTGGGTTTCGAAGATAAATGACTTCGTAACGTCGTCTTACCCACCGACCTACAAGTCAAAAGAAAATGCCCCGTGGAGGATGATAGATTTTTCGCAACTGGGATTCATCGGGAAGTACTTCCAGTCAAACGAGCTTACACGGCTTGCACAATTTCTTCTCTTGTTCTATGACCAGATGCCCTGTGATATCCTGATCAACCAGTGGATGTTGTCCATGACGCAAGGGAAGAAGATAGAGTACTTCAAAAGTCACACTTCCTTGTTCCAGCATGTCGGTGTCTTCCGCACCTTGGGCGATGGATACCAGATCCTTCAGGACACCAAGTTTGGCAAGACACTTTGGGACAATCCTGCAGGGGAAGTCACCAAGAACTTAACAATCGTGCCAACCTATGATGTCAAGTTTCTCTATTTCCCAAATGGCGAACCTGCGAAGCGGAAGGACGTCTGTGACTTCTCTGCGAGCCCCAAACAGAAGACTGCCAAACGTTGCTGGTTGTGGGCCACTCATGTACAAGCCGGTCAGCATGTCACTTTAACTTTCGCAAGCTCCGTGAAAGTGAAGGCCTTGCTCTTCGAGTTCGGGAGTGACTTCTATCCAAAGGACCTCCTTGGGAACGGCGTGATCCAAATAGCCGGTGGCCAAGCTGCGCAAGGCCAAGCGGTGTTTTGCAGCAAGTTTTTGGACTTGATGCCTGTGCGGCGAGACCGGGTGATCTACTGGGAGGAGGGGGTGAGTGCACCTCCGAGTCTTCCGGTGAACCCTGTCAGCTGCATCCGGATTCTGGTCCTGCAAGCTCAAGCGGAGTGGATCAACTTCTGGTCGATCCAAGTCCGACGGGAGTGGGAGAACAAGCCAAGATGAGATCACGTCCGTGTATACTTCCCCTTCCCCTCTCAAAGAGGGCATGACGTTTCTGCAAGACGCCGATGGTCAGAAGCGAAGCTGATCCATGAGATCGCTGCAGTTCTGTGGCCAAGAATTGGATCGAATGCTGGCAAAAGGAAGCGCCATGCTCGGACCCCATGGCCGCTGTAGCCGCCGTTTCCTGGCCCAGGAAATATCAAAGGTCCAGGTCAGAGTTAAGTGCCGATCTGCAGGTTGGAACGAGAATCCTCGAGTCCAGAGCTCAGGCATGACTGCTTCGTCCAGAATGCATGCAGACAAAACACAACACTGGCCAGGCGAAAAAAAACATCATCATATTGACTAATCACGAGAGTGTGATGCCCCCTATAGTCGAGGTTTCCTGGCCTCTTTGTCTCAAACCTTTGGGGGCGGTCTGTGGTTCAAGAGCATTGAAGCGGCGACAATGGTCAGTCTCGTCTCAGGAGCTTTGCATAGCACAGAAAGCCGAAAGCCTGTCTGACATTTGCATTCCAGAGTCATGAGTTTCTAGGAGGTTGCTCGCGTGCCTGAGGCCACGACCTGCAAAAGACAAGGAGTCGGTGGAGCCAGATGATTTGTTTGCTCGTACAGGCTATGAGCAAGGAAGCCCTCAAGACCCATAACGGCGTGGTTCGGTTTACGGTTCTTCGCGCGGTTGAGTGGATTCCAGCAGGCACCCTGCGAAAAGCCATGTGTCAGCGCTGGGCAGGTTTTCGACAAGATGGAGTTCCACCAAACGAGGACAGTGACAGGTATTAAGGAGGTGCACCGTACCAGGTGTTGGATTGTCCCCATGATGCCGGTAGCCCCATGCAGCGCTTCTGGGCTTGAGATCGACAATGCTTCACAGCTGGCGCGTGCTCATCGCAGCTCCGCGAGTACAGATTGCTCTAGGCGATAGAAAAACTGATGGCAACTTACCATTGTTTTATGTGCAACACCTGCGCATGTCGTACATGTGTGGGGGCTGCAATGTAGGAACAAACTTTGCATGCAAGCCGTTAGCTGATGACCGCCTGTGCAATCGTCGCTCTCTGTTCGAGCCAGTCGAGTGGACTCCACATGAACGAGAACGTTGCATGTGGACATAGGACGTGGGGGATCTCCTCAGCGCAGAGGATATCCCCAATATGGTCGTGATCTCGGGTGAGGGAGAGTTGAGGTGCTGCCTCTTGAGACACGATGCCACTGCACGGCGCAGGCGGCCAGCAATGGCTACCCTGCGAGAAAAGGCCCATGATACACAACACGGTGACCAGAATAACAGCCCCTGATTTGCAGGTTCATGGTTGACTAGTTTCTCATGCTAGCGCTGAGACTGCGTGTCCTGGATTCTTTAGCTAGGTTAATGGTAGCTTGAGAAAGCACACTGCTCGTTGATAGCAAGTTTCACTGGTTTCATTGCGAATTGTACAGTCGCATTGGCGGGTTCCAAACTTCGGCCAGCGAAGCTGTTGCTGCTGCTTGCTTCGGGTACCGATTTCCACTCAGAGCTCTCGGTCTTCGAGCGATTTTGGCCAAGGTTGGAGTCCTGACTTTGGGGCGAGTCCATCAAAGAGACCTTTCAGAGCCATTAGTCGACCAGGCGATCCTTCGAGAGCTTCTAGCAGAACCTCACGGAGACATATACGTAGCTTGCCATGGCGCCTCTCGCAATCGCCGAGCTTTCGCTTTGCGGGCTCATCTCGCGGTTGAAGGAGGCCAGGAGGCGCTTGTAGCCCTCAGCAATCCATACCTTTTTGCGAGTGTAACCACGCGCAAATGGCATAGTGGTCCAGGTGGAGCACATCAAAGGCATGGTACCACGGAGGTGATTGTGGCATCCGAGCTTCTCCATTCCGTTCCGTTCTGAAGGCATCAAGAGTCCTGATGATGAGCAGGCTTGGCGAAGCTCTCAGCTTTCGGCACCGACAGGACCCGCTTCGGACTTCAGGCCGCAATCCTTTCCACAGAAACGGATGTCAAGAAGGCTCTGTTCGAGCAGCTGCAGGCAGGTGGGTAGCAGGAGATGCTGCCATGAATGCTGCTCAGAGCATTTCAAGCAGGCTGCGAAAACAGACGGCGTGGCTTCCTTCGAAAAGAAGGTTGGGAAAGAGTCGAAGGCTTAGCTAGCTGAGATCAGCAGGCCTGCCCAAGCTACTTCCAACCAGATTCTCACGGCATATCGTGGCCGAAGGTTTTTGCAAGAGCAGCTGAAGTCCATCGACGAAACCTCCAAAGGTTCATCCGAATCCGCAATCGAGCTGTGCTTTCCCGTGCCGTTGCTCCAGGAGGTCAGGCAAAGAAGAGCAAGCTTCAGGAGCTCCTGACCGGCCTAGAGGCGCAGTGGGGAGACATGCTGGTTGATTTGACTTACGACCTACGCATGCACACATGATACCTTCCTTGGCATCCTGCCATATCCTGTCGGGCCAGCCGCTATTATCCGAGCAGTTGACGTGATGCTCCGGCCCCGCCTTTGCCGCCTTTCGCCAGGCGGCGTCCAGCAGAGAGGACCCTGCGCACGTTCGCCGAGCCGGGGCCCCGAAGACCCGCAGGCCGCAGAGCTGCACTTCATCGCAGCTCCCTTGGGAAGAGCGGAGGCTAAGCAGGACGTAGCGAAGTCCGAGAAGGCCTTCGAGGCCGAGCACTTCGAGTCACAAAGCATCCCTGGCCTCTGAACGCCGTTCACCGCTGTTCCCTTCGCATGTTGGAGGATATCCGCAAGGACTACGAGCGCTTGGACCCCGGGAGCTCGGGCGCGTCAGGGAGACATCGCTTGCGCAAAGCCAGAGGATGGGAAAAGGGCAAGAAGATGTTGTGGGCCAAGTTGCCATGTGAGCGTCAAAATCCCACGGCATAGCCAAGTTTGGAGTTTGAGGCTCAACATTGACGAGATAAAGGTTCTCAAGCGCTCCTTCGAAGAAAGCAAGGCCAAGGTGGAGAAAGCCAGGTGCCTTCGCCTTTGATGCCGGAAGCCAGCCGCCCTTCGCCCCAGCTGCTGGCAGGGCTATCGTCGAGGAGCAGCAGCTTCGCCGAGCAGAGGCGGCCGTGGCGCCGGTGGCGGAGGAAAAGGAGAGGCGCGCGAAGACTTTCTCAGATGGGCCTTCTGACGATGAGAGTGCGGAATGGTCCGATCATCGCTGGCCAGGGGGGCAGCTGCCCTTGCTGCAGAGGCACGGTCTGCTCGAGCACGAGCTGTCGCCAGCAAGGCAGGAACGTTGGCTTACCCCCCTGAACTTTGGAGAGCTAGACTGCTCAAGACGTTCAGGCACCTTCTCGGCCGATGAATCCGAGCGTAACTTCGAAGGCTTGATCTTGTCGAAGCGCCTCAAAACATGCGTGGATGCTACGCCGCCCATGAAGCCATTTTGCATGCAGGCGGCAGCGCCTGCAGGCATGGAGATATATTGCGAGACATGTCCTGGAAACTTGCGATCTTCTGAGAATGCAGGATACCCGCCAAAGGCGGCAGCGGTTGCTCCCGCCGCATTGCGTCAGGCGCAGGTTGCGGCCCAGGCAAGCCGATGCAGGGAATTCCCGTAACATGGGATCAGAAGCCTGCATCAGGTGAGGGCCGAAGCGGAAGTGCCATCAATCCCAGAAGGATCCTGAGCCCTCTCCGAGTATGCGCCTTGTCGGATTTTGAGACCATTTGAGACCTGAGGCCTCAGCACCAGCCCCGCGACCTCGGCCAGCCCCACGGCCCAAGGCAGAGGCCGCAGCCGAATTCCGCGAAGTGCCCCCAGTCCTTTTATCGCGATGCGGCAAGCCCGAGGACGCACCTGTGCTTTCTTATGCTGTTTCCTCAGCCCCGACCCGAGAGAGAGCGAGAGCAAGCGACGAATTGCTGTGTCAAGGCCTGCACATGTACAGCAGTTGCGCAACATCTTGGAATCACAGAGGCCGGTCGTGGACGTCTTTCAAGCCCTAAGACTGGCGGTCCTTCTTGTGTCTTGATGAAGGCGCAGGCCAGAGAGCTCGCAGAATCTGCCCGCGACTTCGCTCAGCACTTTGATGCCGAGACTTGGGAAGCTCTCCAGGCACCTCCTAACTCGCCTGTCGCATGCTGTGTATGACCTGCGTGCAATGAAAGGAGAAGTCCTTGGCCATTGAGAAGGACTCGTTCCGACTGGGGTACTTTTGTGACTGAAATTGACCCGGGGACGGAGAGAGGCCAATCAGGAGAAGCAGCGCGAGGCAGAGAGGCGGAAGAAGGAGAAGGCCTTGGCCAAGGTGCGACCAACTTTCACTCAGCTCGCCGGCGTATACCCGACAGAGCCAAAGCTTGCGAGTCCTCCCTGCACCCTTCCCTGAACCCCCGCGCCAATCATTGAGCCAGCTTCCCTTTCCGAGAAACAGACCTTATGCTCCTGACTCTTATACCGGGGTCAAAAGCAAGGCATGGCGCTGACCATGTCAATGGAAGACTCTGCTGACCAGCTGCGTCGGATTGTCTGCCTGCGATGCAGGTGACGCAAGTTCAGAGCAGCTGCGGGCTCAGAAAAGTTGGTGTGCTCCTTCCGGACTCCTTCCAAAGAACATTGGAAGTCTGGTGCGTTGCTAGCAAGCCTCGCTGTGCTGAAAGGTGCTGCTGCTGTAGGCGCTGGCGCCGGCGCAGCCAATGCCAAGACAGCAGCCAAAGCGGTTCGTGCCTCTAGTCCTGCGCGGCGTAGCGTTTCAAGCGTGCATGTACGGTGGCCAGTGCCGAGGTAGCGCAAGCCGTAGTCGGCAGAAGCCCCGACCCGATCGCTGCAAAGGCAAAGCCAAAGGCCGCGAAGCATCGCAAAGGGCAGCGCGATAAAGCGGCGGTCCGGAGCGGGGCGTACTGGTAGCACTGTGTAGCGCAGGTCAAAGCAAAGAGCACAGCCAAGGAGCTTCCACGTGCGGGGCCCGGCCGGTTGGGGGGGGAAAGGGGGAGTTTTGTCCTGATGTGCCGTCCTGGGCCCTGCAGGTCACGACGGACTGTCAAGCCTGGCTGGCGCCAACAAGTTCGGCAGCCCCTGCCTTGATTCGATACGCCGATAGTCGCGCATGGAGAGTTCTGGACTCCTAGCCTGGAAACACTCAGGTCTTGAATCAGATGATGAGGAGGAAGGCCCCGGTGACGAGATTTGCTTGCGAAGGGCAGGCTCGAACAGCTGCATTCGGCCAAGGTTGGGCAAAAGTGAGGCGCTGAGTCTCAGAGGGTGGGATGGCCCATCCCGTCGAAACCGTGTACAGTCAATTCTCGAAGTCGTGCGAACCAACACCGATCATCGGGACCCTGGGGCTGGAAGACAGAAATACCCCGCCCTAGGAACAGACCGTGCAGAGCACTGGACCTCCACAAAAAAGGGCGTTCTGCTTTGCAAAGATCGGCGGGACCGGCGCTGCGCAGCTGCCACATGCTGATATGGGATATGGGGAGCTGTTCGGCTCAGTTCCTAAGCCTCCCCTGACTCCATGAGCACTCAACTGAAGGCTTCGCATGGTATGGTGGGTCTGGTGGCTTGTCTTGCTGAAAAGTCCTAAGTAGGTCTAACAGACGGTCTAATGCTGGTACAGTGCAGTGATGCGGTGTGTGCATTTCACGATAGGGTGGAATCGACGGCGCTTGAAGTGAACCCAAGGCTGGCTTTCATGATAATCGGTAGCAGTCTGGCGCACTGGCTCCCCACTACACTCCCGCGAGTGGCACCTTGGACCGTGGGTTTTGAGCCGGAGCTGGTACCATGCTGGAGGCAAGACGACAGCCTGTCGCAGTGTTGCAAACGAGAGGGCTTTCAGACATGTGGCGGCGATAATGTGCGCTCAAGATGCTGTGCGTTCCCCGGGAGCGTTATTCACGGGGAAGGCTTGCTACATGATCTTGCGGAGGAATGCTGGGTCACAACGAGCCCGATGAATGTAACCCAGGATATCAACGGCCCCTTCTGGGTCAGACAGCGGAACTATCTTGTCAGCTGGGTGCTCGCGAACCACCCCAGCGATGTGTTAGATACGCCGTTGCGAGAGCATGGGGAAATTTCGGAGGAAATGTCAGCACTCCTAGCTGCAGAATGTCAAGTTGGCATCATCGCACTTCAACTCCTGCAGAGTGCAACTTGCAGCAGCACACGTTCTGCTGCAGCTCAGCAAGTGCTTCGAATGCCTTGGCCAGCTGCAGTGTTCAGCGGTTGGCCGGTGTTCCTCCTATTGGCGCATGCTGCCGAAGATGCCTGCAGCATTCCTTTCAACAGCTCAGCCGAGGATGACATGTTGGTCGCCCTGGAGGGACTCTGTGAGAAGATGGAAGCTGCTGTTGCCGGGACCGCCCGGCTTGCTGCCGAGGCGGCGTCTTCACAGGATCACTTGGTGATCCAGCCTGGCGAAAGGCTCACTGCACAGATGGAGGCTGCCAAAGTGTCCTTGGAGCTCCTGCAAAAGATGGCAATGAGAGAACCATCAGCCCCGAAGCCCGCGAGACTATGGCTCATCTTGCACCGGTTGCAGGAGGCACTTAGCCTCAGAGGGACTTGTCCGCCAGGGACGTTTCTCACGAAGGTCCGTGCCTTAGGCTGGGAGTATCGAATCTGTATCCGGCAACCGGAATCGTTGGGCTCTTGGCTCGGTGGATCCTTGGTCGACAAACGGATCTTGAACCAGGGTCAGTGGTCGGAATGCGCTTTGTCCGCAGAGCTGCTTCCACCTCCAACTTCCCAGCTAAGCCCACAGCACTGGCGTTCGGCTGGGAGCGGCTGCATCGTCATCGATCTCGGGGCCAACATCGGAGCCTGCACACTGCTTTTCGCTTCCATGGGTCACCGGGTCATTGCTGTGGAGCCTGAGCCATCAAACCTGCTTATGCTGCACGCCTCACTCAGCCTACCACAGCTGGAAACCGAAATCACGGCGGCAAGTTCAGTTCACGAACGAAAATTACGTACTTGTCAGAGTCAGCACTTGCAACAACTCTCACACATGCAAGGATGCGACACTGGGCTTTGGAAAAGTGGCGATTTCACCTGTCGCTGTCGATGAAGCGGCTGGAACTGTCCAGCTGAGACGGAACCCGAAGCTAGGCTGCATCGTCGAAAGGCCTAGGAAGCTCCGAAAATTTCCTCACGTGCCGTGAGGTTCGACGCGGGCAACAGCACAATAGTTCAAAGCGCTGAGGCCGGATTTCTGTCGAGAGAGAGTCACTTTGTTTGCATGCTTTATGCAGCACGGGCAACAGCCAGGAAAGCGCCGCTGCTGCAGATCAGATGCCTTTGGTGCCTGTGGGTGAAAGAGCAGTCAATTTTCTTTCGCAGCTCACTTCTCACATCACGCGGACCGTCCTTGAATCTAGGTCGAGTTCTCCAGCATTGTCCCTGCTCGCCCGTTGGACGAGATAGCGGAGGAGCAGGCCGACTGAAAGCCAGCATCTACTAAATTAATTGAGCACTTCCCGAAACGTCCGGGATTGCACCGTTCAGCTGCCAGGCTTTCCGCCTTGGTGGCTCCCTGTCAGACATTTGCATGATGCAACTTGGCCGAGAAGTGTAGAGGGGTTGGAGGAAGATTGAAATCCAGTTTGAATCAGCTGGACGGCTGGGGCGATGCGAGACCACGGCGGAGCCAGGGATGCTGCTGGTATGGCTGAACAGACTGATCTTCCGCGGATGGTTGCTTCCTGAAGTCGGTGGTAGTTACGAGTGGCACTGCGTTGCCACACACGGCGATGCATGCTTGTGGTTTTGTATGGTTCGTCTTGGACACAGTTGTTATGGGTTTAGGGCTTGGAGTCCAAGGTTTCGTGAGATGCAAAGCATGCCCAGCCGTTGCCAGGGCCGCGATTTGAGACTTAGGGCGCCGCCGCGCGGCAAGAACCCCTCGGCCCAGTACCAGTTACGCGTGGCCTTGAAGCCATCATGAAACTAAGCGCAGTGGAGAGGATGGTACACAGAAGCCTGGTACGATTGGACGGGACGGTCTTTTCGACACAACACGGGCTCTTGGCTTTGGCGTCACAGCGTGAAGCCATGCCGACGACTCCAATGCAGTCAATGTGACGTCCGTATGAAAATCACGGGAAAAGATTTTGCAGTAACATAGCAAGTTTCATGCTCAGGAAGATGGACATCGAAGGAGCTGAGCTGAAAGCTCTGCGAAGTGCACCGAAACTACTGGCTGGGCAACTTGCTTCAAGCAGATCGCAACCCGCCAGACTGATTGCAGTCCTTGTGTGGCCCCGCTATGCCAGGCCGCTGCGTGCAATCTCCTTCGAGTTTTCTCCAGGCATTGTGTAGAGAGAGTGCAGAGAGGCTGCCAGGGTCCTGTGCAGAGATCGATGTCAGGACCGACAGAGGCAGACATAGCTGAAGCAGTCGTTCTTCTGCAGCTGCTGGCAGGGCATGGAAGCTTGGCTGCACCATTGACTGCTCAGAGTTTGAGGACAGCGTCCTGCAAGCCGTCCTCCTCGTGGCAAAAATCCCACCAAGGCTTCGTGATCTTCGGGCATCGTGGGTTGACTAGCGGACTCGTCGTGAGCGAGGAACGCGATACTTGGCTGGCTCCGGACCACTGTATCGTCATCCAGCGCGATTCAGCCTGCGTTTCTGAGTTTTGCTTCTGATTGTGGGTGGCCTGAGGAGTATGCAGCTCATGAGTTTGAGAGCCTTGCGCGGCATGTAGCATCACTTCGTGTGCCCGGATTGCTTTCAGCGCTGAAGCTTTAGCCCGAGAACACTTCAGGGCCGAGGCATAGACTCAGACCAACACGAGGGCGCGCTGCCCTTGATGCAATTATTTCACCTTACCAGTGCGCATGATCTCGACGTGTGAACCTTCACTTGGCCTCAAGATGTTCCAAAGTCACCCCTCGTCGATCTGCGCAGTCGTTGCATTCCAACTTGCTCATGGACCACTGTTTAGGTCCTGAGGTGTGCAGTTTCTCGGGGGGTAGAAGGCCGATGCAGGAGCATCTGCGCCCACCATCTGCAGATGCAGTTATCTGGTTGGGTGCGGCATGATCTTGCTGCCAGAGCTAGTCGCTCTGTCCATTTGGCCAAAGTTTCGAGCCATGTTTCCCTGCATTTCCTTCACAGCAGGAGCTTAGCCAGCGCGGCTTCGTGTCCCCGAAAAGGCTCGGAGAAAAAGACCCGGAACTCATCAGTGGCAGCGAAAGCTGCGGTTTACAAGAGCCCTGGGGGATTTGTCATCAAATTGTAGACGGCGTTGGACATCGGCTCAGCAGGACAGGAGGTTCTTGAAGACTTCTAGCACGTTAGCCTTCGCAACGGAAAGGATCGGAATAGCATCTACTGAACTGGAAGCAAGCCGCTATGAAGCAAGCAGACGCACCAGTGAAGCTGCCCAGCTGTTGAGACTTTGCCATCAGAATGTGCCAATGACCGATGCAGATGCAGATGCTTGCATCGAGGAGGCACCAGCTACTCGTAAAGCCTCTTCAGTCCTCGGCCTGCGTCGGATACGCTGTAGAGAGCAGGTACGATTGGAGCACTTCCACACCTGGCTCGAGCAAGCACAGATCCGGCCCAGCGAGATCCTACACCTGAAGGGTTTCGGTGGGAACGTGCCCAGCTTCTTTGACAAGGACCCCCCCTCTCCTGCTCAGTCCTGCTGGGCTCTTCCGACTTCTCGAGCTGCTGATACTGTTGGGTGTGGAAGGGTGCATTTTAGTCCAGCGGAGTGGAGCGAACTCTTTGATGGCTGGAGCCTCTCCGTGCGTGCCGGCTGGGGGACGAGTTAATAGGAGGATAAGAGAGACAGCGAGCGATAGAAGGAATGCACTCAATGTGGATTCTGGGAGCAAGCTTGCTTCCGTGTGTATTCAAAGATCAGATTGGACATGTACTTAATGCCTCTTTTCGGCGTCGGCTGACAAACATCCGGTTCAGGATTGTTCGTGCGGCTGTGCTTAGGGGATGTTGCATAGCACATGAGAGACTGCAAAACGTGTGAGGCAAAAACTGTTTTTTGAGCATCGTGCAGCGTGAAGGCTGCAGCACCTGGTGCAGAAGAGCATTGTCTTTCGGAACATGTGTGCTGAGCGTTGCTCTAGCTTCCAGCGACACCTTCAAGCTTCTACCCCACTGTGGCAACGGCGATCCGACTGAGGCTGGCTTGCCAACAAGAACACATCTGCAGAACATCGCGTGCAAGCTGCTTGCCGTTCCCCTGTCACTTCACCCAATCACTCACTCAATCAACCAGGCTTGCTGGCATCTAGATCTCCGCACTCATCTGAAACTCTCGAGTCACCGAGTTGGCTGCCAGCGCGCGTGCATGTGCGAAAGGCTTTCTGAAGAAATGCACATCCGACCAGTGGCCCGACGCAGAGTCTTTTGCGCATCACCTTGCGGCATGACTTGCAGCTCGACGATGTCCGCGCAGGAGGCGGTTACGGAAGCAAGCCGGTCTTCTCTTTTGGCACCGTGGCGCATGTCAATTAATTCGATCTGATACATGCTTGGGGCTGCTGCAGAGACTTTATCCACTTGAAAGACTGCATATCCGAGGTCTGGGATGGTGATGAGCTCAAAGAAACAAGCTTTACCAGATTGATTCCGGAATACCTGAAGTCTGGAGAAAGCCGACGAGTTGTTGCTTTCAGGCCGGCGGTGCTGTCATGGCTTGAAATTGCAAGAGAGAGAAAGAAAGCAAGTTTTAAGCATCTTTCTGTGAGCCCGCAGGATAAACGATTCTATCGACAGCTTCAAGGCAAGCTGGAAGGAGGCAGTGGCGCTTGGACTTCTCTTTGTTTGTCGAAGGGTTTCCGAATTCAGACACCCTCTGGAGCCACGCGAAGTTGAGCGAGGAGAGACTCGATTCAAGCAGGGCACTTCGTGCATTTGTCCGGGGAGCTTCTGACAGACACCCTGTCAGATGTGGAGAGGTTTGTAAGCCACCAGCACAACCATCAAGAAGTCATGCCAAAGCTGCAGGCAAGAACCAAAGAGTTAGCAAGCAACAGGAGGAGGAGCTTAACGGATGCACAGGACTTGGTCCTCCAGTTTGGGCTGAGCCGTGATCTCGCGACAGAAGTCAGACACTCGAGGGGTGGTCTCCCATGCCCTGCCAACGCCAGGGGAACCTGAGGAAAGTGTGCTGGAATATGTGCTCCAAAACAAACGGCCCCACCGGCCGCCATGGTCGCCTCTCCGGAGAATCAGGGAGGAGGTCGCTCTTCGGAGCGGGCCACAGGTTCCTTGCCTGTGGTTCAAGCCTCGAGCAAAGCAGAGCAAAGCAAACATGCACAGGAGAAGGGCTCCAACCCCAGAAGGGGCCGCGCAGACTTCGGCGGATGCAAACTGTGGGGTAAACCGTCAGGCCAAGGAGCCCACAGCAAGCGAGCAAGCAAGACTCCAAGCCGGCAACCAGAACAGCAGAGGGGACCGCTTCTGGGGGGAGCTCACTACTTGAATGTTGTGGGTATGTGTCCCGCTTGCATGAGGGGGGCTCTGCCGTACAGTCTGCTTATCGCCATAGGGGCGCGGGGACGAGGCCGGTGGTGTGTTGTGTTTAGTGTTCGGGGCTGGTGGCTCAACTCAAAAACTCAACGCTTGCGCAGTACTCGGTGCCGTTCTACCGAAGCCCCAAACCCTGCCACTCCATAACACAGCGGGTGCTTGGGCGGGCCGATGGCCTGAGGGTCGCACGACGACCCCTAAGCCCAGCAGAAAGAAGAGGGACTGATAGGAACATGCCCGCGCAGTCCTGACCTCATACTCTACTTCGGACGGACCGGGAAACCACGGCACGCGAGTGCCGGGGGTAGGGGTGGTCGCTTGCTCCTTTGGCTGTGTTATAGAAGACCGGAGCCAGCAATCAGCTTGGTGACAAAGATGCCGCCGAGCTCGGCCTCATGCCGACCGACCCAGCGTGGGTGAAGCATCCGACGTCCGAAGGGGAAGAGCGAGAAGGAAGCAACGTTCAGAAAGGCCACCCCTTCAACCTTTGCTGCTCAAAGGTCACCCTTAAGATCCTAAGGTTCAGGCTACCTCCCTGATCTACGTGTCCAGCGCATGAAAGAGCAAACGAACGACAGTAGGAGATCTAAAATCCAAGCTGAGTCTTATCTGACTACTGTGTGCGCGCCGGCGATGTGCTGCCCCAGATTTTTCAGCTGTGCCGAAGGTTGCAGCCGCACACCCCGGCCGCATAGCTGTTGTGCCCGTTGACCTCGCGGACCTCATGAGTCGCCTTAGGCGATATGAGGCAGCCATGAAGCCTGGCTCTTACCTTCCAGCTATGTTGAACTCGTTCAAGCATGCAAGAACACCCGTGGCCCTCGCAAAGGGATATACCACCGGGGCGGCAAAAATTTGTGATGCTCGGCCGCCTGGCCATCGAGGCCATGGCCAGGGCAGCTCAAGCCTCCACCTTTTGCTCGGTTATAGGGTTGAAACATCTGCAGAGCACGGACCCTCTCCAGGCCAGCGGCGCGAAGCAAGTCGTCGCACTTGGTGGAGGCCAGGGGGCTTCTGTGAAAATGTGTGGACAAAACGCATAGAGAAATGCATAGATGGACATGCAACCATGGGGTGTAGATCAGGGCTGAGGACCACTTCCCTCTGACAGTCAGTTTTCTTGCCCTACAAAGAAAGAAACTCTGAAGTATTGTTCCGTGGAGTGCGAACCAAGAGTAGACTGCTCATTGCGGACATCGTGGGTTTATAGGGCTGCACTGGGTTTGCAAGCTGTTCTCTGAGGTCGAAACTGTCACTCGTTGTTCGAAGTTCGTAGCGGGAACGTAGAGCTGTAGGCAGGGCCTAGCGCTGCAGTCACTTCTGGTTTGTGCATGTCTGAGCAAAATCATTGTGTGCTCTTGTGTGGAGGGAGCATCAGCCAAAAGGAAGCTGAGCTCAGTTGCGGCGAGGACACCGGCGAGTGCATGACCGGCTCAATCCACCCCGAGTTTAAGTCGGTGTTTCATGTGGTAAACTCTCTTTCAGCTGGGTTCAGTCGGCCCCAGAACGTTCTGCTATCCGCCTTCCCCATGGGTCCCCGGTTTTTTTTTTCCTAGGTCTGATCCGGTCTGGTGGGCCTTGCTAGGTCTGGTCCCATGGTCCCTGGTCCCCTGGTCCTTTGGTCCTCTGGTCCCCTGGTCCCTGGTTCCCTGGTCCCCTGGTCTCTCCTGGTCCTGTACCCCTAAACCCTCAAACCTGCAAGAACGCGTAGCCTTGATGACTTCCATTTACGATCTCTAGTAGCCAACAGTACCACGTTCGAAACTTTCCTGCAGGTTTGTGAAGCAGCCAGCCCATATAGACGGAAGGGTCCAAAGAAGCAAATACGTAGGATGGAAGCCGAAAGTTGGAACACGTCCACAGGAGCATATTGGCTCAAACCACAGGTTCCAACTAACAAACAACAACAACAACAACAACAACAACAACAACAACAACAACAACAACAACAACAACAACAACAACAACAACAACAACAACAACAACAACAACAACAACAACAACAACAACAACAACAACAACAACAACAACAACAACAACAACAACAAACAACAACAACAACAACAACAACAACAACAAAACAACAACAAACAACAACAACAACACAACAACAACAACACACAACAACAACCACAACAACAACCAACACCAACAACAACAAGATTTCATTCACACGCAGCGGGAGGATACTGTCTGAGGTGAAACTTAACGTCCACGCTTTGCGAGGGATCGACCTGCTGCTCTGCTTGCTACTTGCGCGGTCACTTCATGACGAGCCGTGCCTTAACACAGCACTCGCACACGCTCCGCCCCTCAAGGCTGC
This sequence comes from Symbiodinium sp. CCMP2592, assembly GCA_905221615.1. Lineage (NCBI taxonomy): Eukaryota > Dinophyceae > Suessiales > Symbiodiniaceae > Symbiodinium > Symbiodinium sp. CCMP2592. The sequence goes on along the minus strand of CAJNDT010000381.1, from coordinate 16,540 downwards.
AAGCAATGAAGTCGGAATCGGACGTGTCTTCAGTGACTCGAGCTGCAGACTCTGGCACTAATGAAGTAGTTAACCGGCTGATTTGCAATGTATCGCTGACTGATTGGCGACGTCCATTTTGCACACTGCTGTCTCGCGAGAGTGTCTAGCCTCGCTGTGAAGGCTCGGTACGAACCACTAGCTCTATGTTATAGTAGAGGCGGTGAGGCAATGAAACACTCAGTAAAGGCAGGCCAGGCGCCATTTCCAGCCCGTTGTTGCTATTTGTAGATGGCGGAGCAACTCCTGCCGGACTTGTGCTGGTGACATGAAGCTCTCCTGTCCCTGGATGGGAGATCGTTGAGGTCACAGCCTTTGGCGGTGGTCCCAGGGGAGAAACTCCTCCCGGGACTCCACCTTTCACTGGCACTCCAGGTGCCTTACCTGGGCCCGGTGTCCGATCTGTGCTAGATCCACTTCCTGACAGGTTAACAGGCATCGGAGGCGGCGGGCCCTTAGGCCCAGCTGCTTTAGGGGCTGCTTTAGGGGCTGCTGTGTCTTCGGAGTCGGACTCCCGAATGGCGTCACTGGCTGGCGGCGACCTGGATAGGTGGGGCCGACGTCGCACTGGAGGAGGGGTTCGGGAGGTCGCTCTGTTGCCACTCTTCTTCGGTGTTTCAGGCATGGCTTCTACAGTCGAGACAGCTGGTGAGTTGAGCCTGTACGAGAAGGCAAGTAGAGCTTCCAGAAAACTTTTGGCTGACAACTCACTTGCAGATCCGGGCCCACGACTTCGCACGGAGCTTCACATGCGACCTCGGGGTATACTTGCTGTCTGGTGATGAAATTGAAGTGACCTTCAGCCTCATAACATAGATTTTTGCGTGAGCAGCTGCATTATCAGTGTGGGGAGGGACTCCACCATTAGGTGAGGGTCCTCACGATCAGAGCGGCCTGTTGTCGCCTCCGTACTTAGTACCTGATTTCAGGCTCTGGTAGTACTCTATGACAGAAGGGGGCACTTCGGAAGGGGTGAGAATGACGCCGTTCTTGCTACGGAAAAATTGCACCCCTACCTGCATGGCTCTGCGTGGATCGACCGCTACCAGCATCGACGAGCTATCTCTGAATCCAGAAACACCAGGTCTCCCATAGTCCCGATCCGAGACGAAGTGAACATGCTGTCGTCCCTCTCTGCCACGTCCGCCTTTGCCGCGGCCCTTGGAAATCTTGTTCTGAGGCAGAAGGCCTCGTTGGCGTATGGAGTCATACAAGGACCAGAATGTGCCATGATACAGCATTCTGGGGAGCATCTCCTCCGTGAGTTCCTCCAACACCTCATTGGAGTCCACATCAGAGCGAGAATGTCCTTGCAGAGCCCTGATGTACTTCTGGCCTTGGCAATCGCCCAGCTCGTACCTGCCTTTTGCGTTACTCCGAACGACCTCCATGAGGTCGCCTGCCGTGGCGTGCTGGGCCTGCACTCTTGGCCATCTTAGGACGTCCTCTAATTTGGCCCAGCCAGCTGAAGTGACGCTGATGTAGGGTTTATGTCCGTGACGGAGCGAAGCTGCTAGAGCCTTCGAGACTTCGAACGAGAAGCTGCTCTCCGGCTTCGTAGAGGCAGTGCAATAGTCCCCTAGATCGCCTGGTTGGCCCTCCCAGGCCACTATAGTGGAGCTACGTGGCGTTGTTGAGCTGTGGTCAATCTCTGACGCCATGGTCGGGGGAGAAACTCCACCCTGTGAGCTGGACGCCTGCTCACAAACCGGAAGGGGAGCAACTCCTCCTTCCTTGACTCCACTTGACGAGGCTTCGCCAGGCAGTTCGTATCCCAACGCCAAAAAGGATTCCCGTGCTTGTCTCAGTGGTATCTCCAACAAGCCACTCCACTCTCGGAGGTACTCACCTAAGGTGAGTGTCTCCTTGGTTGATATTTGCAGTAGCAGCGCTCGGATTTTGACTGCATCATAGGAGTATATCAGTTGGTTTGTTTTCTTACCACGTTTTTGCGATCCAGAGTGCGCAGCCTCCACCTCAAACATGGGCCGCACGAATATGTGCCGAGGTCCTATCCTCACCAGACAACTGTAACCGGCAGCAAGATGCCTGTTTGACATCTTGTGGAGATACACACCTGGTCGTGCCTCGAAGCTTCGCGTGCCGGAGAGGTCAGGTGTCGAAGGTAGTAGCCTGCCTGTGGCCAGTATCCCATGCAAACATTCCAGGTGTGTGCCGTGGAACGCAACCTCGCTGTCCCCTGCAGGAAGAATGTTCGGTGAAGAATACTCAAAACGAAACCACCCATTCTCCTCAGCTGTGGGATATCCAAGCTTCGGCTGCAGAGGCTCATTGGCAAGTCCCCGGCGAGAGGCCAGGAAGGTCTCCAGGAGAGCATTGGCTATCTCCGGGGAGGGTCGTTCCACCTGATTGAGGCCATCTCGCAGCTGCTGAGTTACTGTCACCATAATTCGGTGATTGTTCAGGTCAGTGATGTTCCCATCACAGTCTGAAATCAGACTGGGAAAGGGCGTATAACCAGCTGACTGAAGAACTTTGATCGCAGCTTCCGTGATTGGGTCCCCCGAGGGAGGATCTCCACTCTTGGCCTTTGCTGCTGGGGGAGTATCTCCACCCTCGCTTTGCCCTGTACTTCTTTTCTTGGAAGGAGGAGGAGGGGGAGTGACTCCACCCTTTCCGCTTCCCAGCTCTTCCTGTCCACCAGTACCTTTAGAGACTCCTTTATATGCAGGATAGCTTTCGCCGTGAGCACGAGCGGAGCGCCTCCACTGGCGCAGGAAATTGCGATACGTGACATGCGGAAGTTGTTCACGTATCCGTCGCTGGCAGAATTCCTCGTACTCCGCTTGAAACGAGGGATCCTGTGTTGACTCAGGTCTGGACATGATGCTGAGTCTTGAGAGAAAGCTGCGGTTGTTGGCTCAAGCTGGCTTCTAAGCAGGCAGCTGGGCCTAGGCCACTGAGCTCCAGGCCACCACGAGGAGACCTGCATCACGGATGGTGGATTGCTGTTGGCTCAGTGTGGCTCAGTGCAGGCAGAATTATTGCAGGCAGCGACTCAAAGCTTTTAAAAACCCCTAGGGAGAGACTCCACCAGCTGTACACCCCTCGTTGGGGGAGAAGCTCCACCAACTAGGGGAGAAGCTCCACCTGTGACTCTTTAGTTCAAAAACCCCTGGGGAGTAGCTCCGCCAGCTCTACGCCTAACGAGGGAGAAACTCCTCTATGTTACAGGAGCTCTTGCTTAGGGAGCATCTCCTCTTCTCACTTGGCTCAGGAAGTGGCGGCCATGAGGTGATTGTAAGATACCTCCCACGTCGCCGAGGCCAGGTTAAGTTTGCAAAAAAAAAAAAAAAACTGAGACCTCAACGTCTGCACATCAGCTTGATAGGCCTCTTGGTATTCAGCAGGGAGATATTTGGCGATGTATCCCGTGATATGGGATTCTCGTTCCATTATCTCCAAGTCGTACCGGTGGTAACCGAGGCTTGCTGGGGAAATCAGGTCTCCAGCGTGGATGCGAACCAAAGAGAGGTACTGCATCCCCTGTTCGACCAGGGCTCTTCGTCTTCTGTGCCGGATTTGTCCCCATTCATCGATTCCCGATATGGAGTGGAGGTGTGTGAGCACCTTTCGAATCCCACCTTCCGGGAGTATCTCCACGGCAAGGTTCAGGAGCTCATCCTTAGTGATGAGCCCAAGCCCCTTCACTCTCTCTAGCAGCTCTGTGAGCACGGCCCAGGGGAGTATCTCCACACCTTGGGACTTCTGGTGCAGAAAGTGCACCGCTGCTATCGTCGGGAGCAGCATCATGGCCAGTCGAGTTGGCGTCTGATCATACATGGTCAAGGAGTTGTACCACAGTCTAATTGATTAGCTTTTGAGCCTGAGAGCTTCGTCATGGAGGAACATGTGCAGCAATTCAAGCGGTGCCAACATGAGTGCAGTGCTCCGCGGGAGGGCCTCCTCGCCATTCGTCGAAGACGCTTCAATCTCCTCACGAGCATGAGCATGCTAGGGCAAGGGGCTAGGTGGGAGCAACTCCTCTTCGTAAGATTTGCTTCGCTTCTACTGAGCTCTTGATTCCAGTCCCGCCCACTCGTGGGGCAGAGCTGAAGAGATCTTGTCCTCTGGAGAAGATCAGGAGAGCAAATCGCGAATCTGACGAACCAGCGGCGATGGCTGAGTTCCCATTCGCTGGAAATCCGCGTTTATGAGCGAAAATGCAGTGTTGCCAATTAAGGACTGCAAGGTTTCCTGCAGTTCAGATGTGGCCGCCCTGGTTGACAGTTGGATCTGGATTCGGACCGGACCTCCCGTCATGCCTTCGGTCAATGGCCGCGAGTTTTTGAAGAGCTTGATGTGTTCCGGATCTGAGGATATTCTAGTGATTGCGTCCCCCAGGCCTGAAACGACTTGAGCCGTGGTGAGAGGGTCTTCCACCGTCTCGGTCATCTTCTGATCGGTGGGGCTCCACTCCAGGAACGGCCATTCGCCGTCCTGCGTCATCAGCTCATCGTTCTGCAGGCGCTCCTGTATGCTCTTATCCCGGCTGGTAGTCACCAATCTCTCCTTGAGTTCACGGAGAAACTTCAGGGTCAAAGCTGCCCTGGGAGGAATCCCGATGGGACTGTTCTTGATTCGCTGAGATTCCTCGTAAAGATGAGGTAGGATCGAGTGATCTTCGGTTCGGACATAAGAGACGAATGTCACATCCGAGGCGATCGCTGTGATTTGCTCATCATGTCGGAGCGCCAGCCGCGCTATTGCGTTGATCAGCTCTTGCGATACATTGCCTTGTGCCTGGTGATTGTTTCCACCGTTCCCGTTTTGCACTCTGGCTGCTCCTCTCCCTCGACCTCCGCTTCCTCGTCCCCTGCTTCTGCCCCCTCTTTTTTGTCCTTTGCCGCCCTGCTGGGGAGTAACTCCACCGCGTTGGCGTTTCAGGGGAGAATCTCCTCCTGAGGGGGCGGCCTCTCCCCTTTTAGAGGAGAAGCTCTCATCCATCGAGGCTCGCTGGAAGAGCTCTTGCAGAGACATTGTTCGGGTGAATGTCTACGGCGTGGAGCTCGTGAGAGACGGCGCTGCGAGCTAAGAAAATGACGTAACAATTTTGTTGCAGCAGGGGATCTTCAAGGGTGCAGGGGCTAGGAGGGTGAGAGTCATCGCCAATATACCAAGAATCTAGTTTGTGTACTGCTGCTCGATAATGACCACTAGTGGCCTCCATGCCTAGGTGAATGATTACTGCCTCAGTTGTGTAGGTACAGAAGGAAATTCGGGAAGTGTGATCTAGGAAGACAGGAATCTGAACTTGCTGTGGAATGGCAATGCAGTTGTGATCCTTTGCTTCACCTGCAAATCTCGGTAAGGCTAAGCACACCTGTTGTGCAGCTTCTATGAGAGCACATGAGCGCTCCTGAGACGACCATGCCACTAGCATGTCCTGCAGGTTGGGCTTGATCGCCGTGGCGAGATGAATGGGAGAACCCCCTTCTTCATCGACTATCACACCCTCTGGAACTGATGCTCGAGTTTCCCACTGTCCAAATTTTGATGCAGAGAGATTCCGAAACACTTGCTGCAGGAACTCTGCAGAATCATGCTGTCCTCCGTCAAAGAGCCAGCCCGTGGTGAGCTCCGAGAAGACTCTGTGTTCAGGGGTTATTCTCGCGAGTAGACTGATCCGAGATGCCTCGTGAAAAGGCGCCTCTGTGGGATCAGATAGCCAGTGCAGACACTGTAGACCTGAGTTGGCATAGCAGTGGTTGCGAGTGTTGGCTAGCAGGAGAAAGCCCTCCAGTCTAAATTCAGGAAGGGGAATACCTGGCATTGAATCTGTGGGCTTCTTTGTGGCTGTCTTCGCCGAGGTCGTGGGCCTTGCTCGAGTATATTCTCGGGGTTGCTTACTGAGCTGCTGACGCGCTACCTCCTGCAGTACGTGCACCTGCAGTAGTGGAACGCACTGCTGAGCATGTCTACCCGGGGCATCCACACGGAGTTTGCAATAGCGACAGCTATCTCCTTTGTGAAAGAAGACCTTGAACTGAGCAAGTCTTGGTTGGAGAGTTTTCTCAAGCTTGGCCATCACTTCAGGATGCTGCTTGTTTAGGTGCTGTTTGGCTCCTTTCTGACCAACAAGGACCTGACCGCAGAGTGCACAGTGCTCCATCAGGTAATCATGGAACACCGGATTTCGAGCTGCGCCTTCCGGATTTTCCTGAGCATCAGACTGTAGACTTTCTGTAAGTGAAATCCGGTTCTGGGCTTCTAGAGGGAGCTCTTCCTGCTGTCGAAGCAAGAGCTCTACCCTAGGACATGTAGAAGCTTCGACGTGTTTGCGCAGAGAGAACACTGTTCGGAATGTTGCTCTACAGGCGATGCAAGTTGCTGACCCTGGCATTGAATGCAAAATAGGGTCAAATTTGGGTCCTTTCAAGCTTTGCTGCGAGTCTGGGTGGGCCTTCTGCAGGTGGCGACGGAGTGCCCCGGTACCAGAGAGACATGCTCCACACTCGCCGCAGGTCAGGATCTTATCCTCTACTGATTGCGAGGAGAAGTCAATGGCAAGGCCTTCCAGAGCCTGGCTGATTGCCTCAGCGCGCAGCTTGTAGTGTGGGAGGAGCTGAGGATCTGAGTGTTGCTGTCTCTTGATGAACTGTGTAAGCCTCTTTTGCAGCTGCTCCTTCACGTGAGGAATCCGTACTCTCCGGAGTAACTCCTGGTTGGATTCCTTCGTTTCCTGGGAGTAGCTCCGCAGGACAAACCGAAGTTGGTACATCATGTGTGAATGGAGCTTCTGCAATCCCTGCTGTGTCAGTCCTACCACGTGAAGGGCATACAGAGCAGAGGCCCACGCAGTTATTGTCCAAATTGACAGACGACGTCTGTCTGATAGGACTCGATGGTTCCTAACTGCATGGGCGACTTCTGACATTGCTAGCTTACTGGATGACAGCCGATGTTTAAGGGTCTTCATTTCATAGTCATGATAAGAAAGAATGACCCCCAGGTATGGGACCTGGTACCGCAGCGATATCAACCTGCCCGAAGGGAGTTCCACAAACTTCTCTCCATCTACCTGGCGAAATAGCTTTTTCCTAATTGTCGAGGCTGAACCTCCTTGTAGCTGCAGCAGTATTGCTGACTTGGACGGATTGACCTTGAACCCAAGTTCAACCAATTGATCCAGAAGAAGGTCGCAGTACCCTAGTGCTGTAATGAGGCCAGACTCAGACTCGAAATGCGACTGAATCAAGCTATCATCCGCATACATGGTGAGAAGTTTAACTAGTTCGGGGGGGCTGATTTTTCCAGAGAGCTTCCTAAAGAGAAGCCCGGATGCAAAGGCGAATAGGGAAGGTGCAAGCTTGCATCCCTGCTTGATTCCCCTGCGTGTGGCTATCTCAAAGCTCTGATCGCTGGCTGTCATCTTGTACAAGGCTTTGATGTGGAGATGGCCCACCACCTCTATAAGAAGAGGGTCTGCTTGTTCAGCTTCCAGGGCTTCTCTTAATCGTAGCCTGTCCACAGTGTCAAAAGCTTTGCTCATGTCAACGCTCATCGTGAGACTGCCCCTGAGCTTAAGCCCCTGTTGTCCCTTACCAGCCGCTCTAGTTGTAAGGGCCTGCCTGAACCTGGCCTGATCCACATGTGTGAGGGCCTTGCAGATCGCCTCCTCTGTGCCCCTACCTGGTACGAAGCCAAACTGAGAGACTCCTTGCATTGCTTGATGGAGGGTGGACTTGAGTCTCTGCCTCACAAGTCCTGCCAGGACCTTGCCCTCAGGTGCTATCACCCCGATCGGACGGAGTGATGTTGGCTTATCTGGCTTCTTGGGGGGCTTTGGGAGCCAAGAGATCTGTGACGAGGTGACGCTGTCCGAAAGCCTTCCTGCAGTGACTTCCCTATTGAGAGTGTCCGAAATAAGCCGAATAGCGTTGGGGCCTAGGGAGCGCCAAGCTACTATGGGAGGACTTTCTTTAGGAACTGCTTTGCCAAGCTTCATAGTGCCTAGCTGTTCTTGAACTTCTTGCTCGGTGATGTGCAGGCTGCCTTGTATCCCTGTGAGCGGGAAGTCGTCCCCTGCTCCAAACAGTTCAATGGAGTATTCCTCTAATTGTCTACGTTCTTCCTTGGCTGTTAGGAAGTGACCCTCTGAGTCACGTAGCTGAACTCTTTCCTGAGGCCTCCCCGACCGGAAGCGCTTGATCACCTTGTAGAGGGAATGACTCCCGTCTTGCTTGGATTTAAGCTCTGCCTGCTCGCGTTGTTCATCTATTTCCTGTCGTCGCCTTTCCTGCTTCTGACGCTTTGCTACCCTCGCCTGTGCACTTTGCTGAGACAGCGACAGCCAGCAGCGAAATACCATTCGGACCTGCAACCCCGGCAAGAACTCTGCTAAGACCTTGACTGACATTGGGAGTGAGCGCAACACTGTGCGCTCTGCCCAAATGCTGAGATCTGATCTTTGTGCTGCTCCCTTTCTCTTGGGAAAGTGAGTCGCGAGGGCTGAGTTCATTGCTTGATGGAGACTCTGCCAGGTTTGGGGGTGATCCTGAAGGAGGGAGTCTACCTCCCTGGCAAATGCCTGTAGTTTCGGGGAACGGTGTCTGTAGCAATCCTCCATTGCCTGCTGGTCATAGGGTTTTGAGGCTTGGGCGGAGTATCTCCTGCTGTGCCTCAGTTTACCAAGAAGGGGGAAATGCCTACTACCATCCCTCCAGGATGCCACTGGGAAGGTCCTGAGTGGCCGGCAAAACCTGGCAGGGCCTTGGGACTGTGCAATCCTGACAAACGAGAAGTCAATCTGTGAAACAGAGTTGCCTTGTTCGTGGGTGGCTGGTCTATGCACTCCCCAAGTGTTGGTTGCGACTAGCTGGTGCTCCGACAGTAGGGTCTGGAGATCCTTAGATCCGCGATGCCCTAGTCTGCAAGCCTTGATCGTGCATGGCCCTACGTGTTTGTTGTCGGTCTTGAGCGAGGAGTTAAAGTCTTCTAGCGCAAGGAGAGTGTTGCGATTGGGAACAGCTCGGATGGACTTACTTAGGGCGTGAAGGGTCTGCTTCCGGGTTTCCTTATTCTGAGCGACAGTCTCCTTAGAGCGCCAAACGTATTGATAGCAGCTGAAGACGTCCAGTGAGATGCCGTTGCTCGGCACCCGGACCTGGAGAACTCTTCCTGGAACAACCTCGTTGTAGCGAAGGTCCTGTGACTTGCACAGCGTGGAGTGCACCATTATGAGGACCCCGGCTCCCTTCTCCCCTGTGGAGCCAGAGCTGATCACGTGCCAACCTGACTTGCTGAATTGCCATGAGCCCCTCCAGTGTGTTTCCTGAATTGCTACCAGCTTCACATCCTGAAATGCGTCACTTTGCAGTACGGAGAGTAACTCTTCCCAAACTGCTGTTGTGATAGATCCTGCGTTCCAGGATAGATAGCTGAGATTCTTATCTTCTGTAAATTTCGAAGGCCGAGTCCTTTTGCCGGGATTGGTGGGCTTTACAGGTGCCGGAGCAACTCCAAGCTCTGTTGACGACATCGTCCTTCCCTTGTAGACCGCACTACCTTCAAGCAGAGCTTTACGTGCTGCCCTTTGATAAGAGCGTTTACCCCTCCCTTTAGGAACGGGCTGATGCTTGGTCGAACCACTAGGCTGTTTCGCAGCACTCATGTTGAGTACGGCTCCTGTCGGCTTCGCAATACCGACAACCCTCACCTCTGGGAGATGTTAGAGAGCTGTAAATCTAATACTCCCTCCCGGACTTGGGACCGGGACTGCTCAGGCGCTGACAAATGCCATGGCAAGAAAGGAAAAAGGCAACTGTACTAGCCTGACCTTTCCTGAGCCGAGAGGCTTACAACAACAACAACAACAACAACAACAACATTTTTTAATTCACACGCAGCGGGGGAGGACTGTCTGTGGTGAAACTTAACGTCCACGCTTTGCGAGGGATCGACCTGCTGCTCTGCTTGCTACTTGCGCGGTCACTTCATGACGAGCCGTGCCTTAACACAGCACTCGCACACGCTCCGCCCCTCAAGGCTGCAAGCAATGTGAAGTCGGAAGTGAATGTGTCTTCAGAGTCTTATGCGGCATCGGTGGCCTGTTGTGGGAGGGGGCCCCTGAGGGAGGATCTCCACTCTTGGCCTTTGCTGCAGGGGGAGTATCTCCACCGTCGCTTTGCCCAGTGCTTCTCTTTTTGGAAGGACGAGGAGGGGGAAACCCGAGGGGAGAAGCTCCACCTGATGTTCTCCTACTGTTGAAAAACCCCTGGGGAGAAACTCCACCAGCTGTACACACATGGCAAGGGGAGAAACTCCTCCGATTGTTGGGGAGAGTCTCCTCCTAAGGGAGCATCTCCGCAAGGCTCGCTGGAAGAGCTCTTGCAGAGACATTACTCGGGAGATTAGCTACGTCCTGGGGCTCGTGAGAGACGGCGCTGAGAGCTAGGAAGATGACGTAGCTATTTTCTTGAAGCAGGGGATCTTCGAGGGTACAGGGACTAGGGGGGTGGGAGTCATCACCAACAAACCAGGCATCTGCTGTACGTACAGCTGCACGGTAATGGCCACTAGTGGACTCCATTCCTAGGTGAATGATCACTGCCTCTACTGTGTAGGTACAGAACGAAACTCGGGATGTGTGGTCCAGGAAGACAGGGATCTGGACTTGCTGTGGGAGTGTGATGCGAGTGTGATCCTTAGCTTCACCTGCGAATCTCGGCAAGGCTAAGCACACCTGCTGTGCAGCTTCTATGAGAGCACATGAGCGCTCCTGAGACGACCATGCCACTAGCATGTCCTGTAAGTTGGTCTTGATCGCCGTGGCAAGAGGAATGGGAGAGCCCCCTTCTTCGTCCACTATCACGCCTTCCGGTACTGAGGCTCTAGTTTCCCACTGTCCAAATCTTGATGCAGAGAGATTCCGAAACACTTGCTGCAGGAACTCAGCAGAGTCGTGCTGGCCTCCGTCGAAGAGCCAGCCCATGGTGAGCTCCGAAAAGACTCTGTGTTCAGGGGTTATTCTCGCAAGCTGACTGATCCGGGATGCCTCTTGAAAAGTCGCCTCTGAAGGATCTGATAGCCAGTGGAGACACTGCAGACCTGAGTTGGCATAGCAGTGGTTGCGAGTATTAGCTAGCAGGAGAAAGCCTTCCAGTCTAAACACGGGGTGAGGAATTCCTGGCGTTGCATCTGAAGGCTTCTGTGTGACTGTCTTCGCCGATGCCGTGGACTTTGCTCGAGTATATTCGCGGGGCTGCTTGTTGAGCTGCTGGCGCGCTACCTCCTGCAGTACGTGCACCTGCAGTAATGGAACGCACTGCTGAGCATGTCTACCGGGGGCATCCACACGAAGTTTGCAGTATCGACAGCTATCTCCTTTGTGGAAGAAGACCTTGAATTGATTGAGTCTTGGTTGGAGAGTTTTCTCCAGCTTGGCCATCACCTCAGGATGCTGCTTGTTTAAATGCTGTTTGGCTCCTTTCTGGCCTACGAGGACCTGACCACAGAGTGCGCAGTGTTCCATCAGGTAATCATGAAATGCCGGATTTCGAGCGGCGCCTTCTGGATTGTCCTGGGCATCAGACTGTAGACTTTCTACGAGTGAGATCCGGTTCTGTGCTTCTAAGGGTAGCTCTTCCTGCTGTCTAAGCAAAAGCTCTACCCTAGGGCAGGTAGATGCTTCGACATGTTTGCGCAGATAAAACACTGGTCGGAATGTTGCTCGACAGGCGATGCAAGTTGCTGACCCTGGCATTGAATGCAAAATAGGATCAAATTTGGGTCCTTTCAGGCACTGCTGAGAATCTGGGTGAGCCTTCTGCAGGTGGCGACGGAGTGCGCCGGTGCCAGAGAGACATGCTCCACATTCACCGCAGGTCAGAAGCCTATCCTCCACATGGTGCGAGGAAAAGTCCGTGGAGAGGCCTTCCAATGCCTGGCTAACTGCCTCAGCACGCAACTTATAGTGTGGGAGAAGCTGGGGATCGGAGTGTTGCTGTCTCTTTATAAACTGGGTCATTCTCTTTTGCAGCTGCTCCTTCACGTGAGGAATCCGTAATCTCCGGAGTAACTCCTGGTTTGATTCCTTCGTTTCATGGGAGTAACTCCGCAGGACGAATCTGAGTTGGTACATCATGTGTGAATGGAGCTTTTGCAATCCCTGCTGTGTCATCCCCACCACGTGAAGCGCATACAGAGCAGAGGCCCACGCAGTTATTGTCCAAATCGACAGACGACGTCTGTCTGATAAGACTCGGTGGTTCCGAACTGCATGGGCTACTTCTGACATTACAAGCTTACTGGATGACAGCCGATGTTTGAGAGTCTTCATTTCATAGTCGTGATAAGAAAGAATGACCCCCAAGTATGGAACCTGATAGCGCAGCGATATCAGCCTGCCCGAGGGGAGTTCAACATACTTCTCTCCCTCGACCTGGCGAAAGAGTTTCTTCCTAATGGTCGAGGCTGAGCCCCCTTGCAGCTGTAGCAGAATTGCTGACTTGGACGGATTGACCTTGAACCCAAGCTCTACCAGCTGATCCAGAAGCAGGTCGCAGTACCCTAGTGCTGTCTTGAGGCCGGCCTCAGAGTCGAAATGCGACTGGATCAAGCTATCGTCAGCGTACATTGTGAGGAGCTTCACTAGTTCTGCTGGGCTGATTTTCCCAGAGAGCTTCCTAAAGAGAAGCCCTGATGCAAAGGCGAATAAAGAGGGTGCTAGCTTACATCCCTGCTTGATTCCCCTGCGTGTGGCTATCTCAAAGCTCTGATCGCTGGCTGTCATCTTGTACAAGGCTTTGATGTGGAGATTGCCTACCACCTCTATCAGAAGAGGATCTGCTTGTTCGGCTTCCAGGGCCTCTCTTAGTCGCAGCCTGTTGACAGTGTCAAAGGCTTTGCTCATGTCCACGCTCATGGTGAGACTGCCTCTGAGCTTGAGCCCCTGTTGTCCCTTACCTGCAGCCCTGGTGGTGAGGGCCTGTCTGAACCTGGCCTGGTCCACATGTGTGAGAGCCTTGCAGATAGCCTCCTCTGTGCCCCTGCCTGGGACAAAGCCGAACTGAGAGACGCCGGTCATTGCTAGCTGGAGGGTAGACTTGAGTCTCTTCCTCACGAGTCCGGCTAGGACCTTACCCTCAGATGCTATCACCCCGATCGGACGGAGTGAGGTTGGTTTGTCTGGCTTCTTGGGAGGCTTTGGGAGCCAGGAGATCTGTGACGAGGTGACACTGTCCGAGAGCCTTCCTGCAGTGACTTCCCTATTAAGGGTGTCCGAGATTAGCCGGATTGCTGGGGGACCTAGGGAGCGCCAGGCTACTACGGGAGGACTCTCTTTAGGAACCGCCTTGCCCAGCTTTATTGTGCCAAGCTGTTCTTGCACTTCTTGCTCAGTGATGTGCAGGCTGCCTTGTATCCCTGAAAGCGGGAAGTCATCCCCTGCTCCAAACAGGTCTAGGGAATATTCCTCTAATTGTCTTCTTTCTTCCTTGGCAGTAAGGAAGCGACCCTCAGAATCACGAAGCTGAACTCTTTCATGGGGCCTCCCCGATCTGAAGCGCTTGATTACCTTGTAAAGGGAATGACTCCCGTCCTGCTTGGACTTAAGCTCTGCCTGCTGGAGTTGTTCATCTATTTCCTGCCGCCGCCGCTCCTGCTTGTGACGCTTTGCTACCCTCGCCTGTGCACTTTGCTGGGAAAACGTGCACCAGCATCGGAACACCATACGGACCTGCAGCTCGGGCAAGAACTCTGCTAAGACCTTGACTGCTAGTGGGAGTGAGCGCAACGCAGAGCGCTCTTCCCAGATGCTGAGATCTGATCTTTGTGCTGCTTCCTTTCTCTTGGGAAAGTGAGTCGCGAGGGCTGAGTTCATTGCTTGATGGAGACTCGGCCAGGTTTGGGGATGATCCTGAAGGAGGGAGTCTACCTCCCTGGCAAATGCCTGTATTTTCGGGGAACGGTGTCTGTAGCAGTCCTCCATTGCCTGCTGGTCATAGGGTTTTGAGGCTTGGGCGGAGTATCTCCTGCTGTGCCTCAGTTTACCAAGAAGAGGGAAATGCCTACTACCATCCCTCCAGGATGCAACTGAGAAGGTCCTTAGTGGCCGGCAAAACCTGGCGGGGCCTTGGGACTGTGCAATCCTGACAAAAGAGAAGTCAATCTGTGAAACAGAATTGCCTTGTTCGTGGGTGGCTGGTCTATGCACTCCCCAAGTGTTGGTTGCGACTAGCTGGTGCTCCGACAGTAGGGTCTGGAGATCCTTAGATCCGCGATGCCCGAGTCTGCAAGCCTGGATCGTGCATGGCCCTACGTGTTTGTTGTCGGTTTTGAGCGAGGAGTTAAAATCTCCTAGCCCAAGGAGAGTGTTGCGATTGGGAACAGCTCGGATGGACTTACTTAGGGCGTGAAGGGTCTGCTTCCGGGTTTCCTTATTCTGAGCAACTGTCTCCTTAGAGCGCCAAACGTATTGATAGCAGCTGAAGACATCCAGTGAGATGCCGTTGCTCGGCACCCGGACCTGGAGAACTCTTCCTGGAACAGCCTCGTTGTAGCGAAGATCCTGTGACTTGCACAGCGTGGAGTGCACCATTATGAGGACCCCGGCTCCCTTCTCCCCTGTGGAACCAGAGCTGATCACGTGCCAACCTGACTTGCTGAATTGCCAAGAGCCCCTCCAGTGCGTTTCCTGGATTGCTACCAGCTTCACATCCTGAAATGCGGCACTTTGCAGTACGGAGAGTAACTCTTCCCAAACTGCTGTTGTAAGAGATCCTGCGTTCCAGGATAGATAGCTGAGATTCTTATCTTCTGTAAATTTCGAAGGCCGAGTCCTTTTGCCGGGATTGGTGGGCTTTACATGTGCCGGAGCACCTCCAAGCTCTGTTGACGACATCGTCCTTCCCTTGTAGACCGCACTACCTTCAAGCAGAGCTTTACGTGCTGCCCTTTGATAAGAGCGTTTACCCTTCCCTTTAAGAACGGGCTGATGCTTGGTCGAACCACTAGGCTGTTTCGCAGCACTCATGTTGAGTACGGCTCCTGTCGGCTTCGCAATACCGACAACCCTCACCTCTGGGAGATGTTAGAGAGCTGTAAATCTAATACTCCCTCCCGGACTTGGGACCGGGACTGCTCAGGCGCTGACAAATGCCATGGTAAGAAAGGAAAAAGGCAACTGTACTAGCCTGACCTTTCCTGAGCCGAGAGGCTTAGAACACCTGCAACAGCAACAACAACAACAAGAACAACAACAACAACAACAACAACAACAACAACAACAACAACCAAAACAACAACAACAACAACAACAACAACAACAACAACAACAACAACAACAACAACAACAACAACAACAACAACAACAACAACAACAACAACAACAACAACAACAACAACAACAACAACAACAACAACAACAACAACAAAACAACAACAACAACAACAACAACAACAACAACAACAACAACAACAACAACAACAACAACAACAACAACAACAACAACAACAACAACAACAACAACAACAACAACAACAACAACAACAACAACAACAACAACAACAACAACAAGGTACAAACAAAAACTGCAGCCCCGTCAACCCATATATCTGCTTTTTGTCTGTACATTAGGGAGAGACAAAAACAGGAGCCCCGTCATGTTGTTTTACCCCCCCCCCAACAACAACAACACAGTGCCTGTGGATGCCTGTGATGTATACTGTTTGGTGCGTATTTCAGAGGATTTCGTGTGTATTTCAGTGGATTTCGTGCGTATTTCAGTGGATTTCGTGTTTAGTTTAGTGGATTTCGCGTGTATTTCAATGGATTTCGTGTGTATTTCAGTGGATTTCACGTGTATTTCAGTGGACTTCGTGTGTATTTCAGTGGATTTCGCGTGTGTTTCAGTGGATTTCGTGCCTATTTCAATGGAGTTGGTGTGTATTTCAATGGATTCGGTGAGAATTTCAATGGATTTCGGGTGTAGTTCAATGGATTTCGTGTGTATTTCAATGGATTTCGTGTGTATTTCAATGGATTTGGGTGTGTATTTCAGTGGATTTGGTGTGTATTTCAGTGGATTTGATGTGTATTTCAGTGGATTTGGTGTGAAATTCAGTTCCCCGCTGTGCAGATTATTTGCGAGGCCTGTACAAACTACTGTATACTGCCTTGGTAACTACGTATAGTTTTTGAGTGTACGAGTATCCAATGCAAACCCCTCAAAATTCCAGACAAGCCCTTCCAACACCCATAAGAACCCCTTCTGGATATCGCAGATTCCTATACCTGTGGTGGAAATGTGGTGTAGTGTGGGCGGTTGTTGTAAAGGGGGGGGGTCGAAACAACAGACGGGGCTCCACTTTTTGCCTCTACTACAGGGGGTAGAGACAAAGTCCTGATTTCGCGTGTGCCTTTGTCTCTACCCCCTGTAGTAGAGGCAAAAACTGGAGCCCCGTCTGTTGTTTTGACCCCCCCCCTGTTACAACAACCACCCAGCCTACACCGCATTTCTATCATAGGGCAGTTGCTGTG